>JBBPBX010008327.1:24097-57315 GCA_038048925.1 Garcialebias charrua | reverse complement strand
TATATATACAGTATATATATTTTATATATATATATATATATATTTTATATATATATATGTTATATATATATTTATGTATATATATTTATATAGTTTTATATATGCTTATCTGAATATATATGTATAATTACAGTATCTGAATATGTATACATAATGTGTGTGTGAATAAATTGCATCTTTGGTTGTATCTTGCTAAACATGTCATACATTAAAGTATTGTATTCCACCAAAATTATTTGAATATGCTAAACTATACGTTCCTATACATGCAGTTTTAATAGCTGTATGCCTAAAATTTAAATATGTGACAATGGGATAACTATTCAGCGTGTTATGATCGATTAAATGCGCTGATACTTTATTGTGCCAGCCATATATATAAGGCTGAGTGGAGCGGTGGACATCTTCAAGATGGCCGCCTGAAATCTCGTCGGCTCCAATACATAGTTCCCATGTGACGTCACATCTGTGGGTTGTCCTTTTTGACCCTCCCACAGGTAGGCAAAGCTGCATTTGGAGCGCGTTCTAATGGATGTCCATTTTTCACGTTGTTTTTTTTGTTAATTTCTAATTAATTGCAATGGTTACTTCGTGTTGTGTCAGTGGGTGTTCCAGTCGGGTAGACGTTTGGGCAACGCGCAGGTTTCAGTTAATCAAAAAAAAAAGTAACGTGAAGGATTTATCTCATCGGAGAAACTGGACAGCAGCTCCTCCTCGCTCTGAGTCTGGCTTGGATCTGCTCTGGAAGACGTCGTCCTTTTGGCCGGTAAACAAAATATTCTACATAAATCATTTTGTGAAACTATGTCAGAACAATGTTAGAGTACAACTGTCTGTGTGTTAGAGCTGTTTTTTTTTTTCATTATTTAGCGACACCGTCTTGCATGCTGTTAGCTTAGCATCTCGCTAACGCGACAATGGCCTCACGGTCCACCAGGACCGGCGGGGGAAACCGTCCCAGTTGGAGAAGGAGTACGGGAGCCAAGTCGTGCGGGCGACGCGTCGGTCCCATGGGACGTGACCCCGCAACCGCGACGGTTCCACGCCGTCTGACCTGAGCTCGACGGACCCTCGGCTCCAGTGCTAACAACATGCTAACTTCCAACACGGTAACACTCAAAGTGCTGGTTCTGGTCCGTGTTCAGCTTGGACTGTTTGTGCTGGCTGTGTGTTATTTTAGTTCAACCTTTTTTTAGCTGGTTAGATATGATTGAGACAGTTTACACATCTTTTTTGGATTTAAAGCTGTGAAGCCGGTGTGCGCTCCTTGTAGTAATTAAATAATTAATGATATCGGAGTAACTACTTTGTGACAAGTTGTCTGATTCGTCTGCCATGATTTCTTTCTCAAACTCATTTAACTCCGACCATTTTGCTCTTGTTCCTTGGTGAAGCAGTGGTAGCTCGTGTTTTTGCTCTGGTTGTTCGCGTCTGCTTGTTCGCCATCTTGCCTTTCATCTTGCCTTTCTGCCTTTAGATATGGTGCAAAACCGGTATTGCGCAATACTGGGGGCGTGTCTGGGAACTATGTATAGGCGAGAGCAGTCCATGGGGTATCTAGTAATTCTATATGATATCTATGGTCCAGCCAACATCTGAGGCTGCCAGGCGGACATCGAGGCGAGCTCCCGGCTGCAGCAGGCCTCTCCGCCGCCCGCACAGAACACCGGCTGATGGCAGGGACAGTAGCGGCGGGATATGGTCACCAGATCCCGCGGTGAGCTGGTGGTGTCGGCCAGCGTGGTGGGATGCGGCGTGGTGGGATGCGGCACGGCGGAGCGATCGGCGGCTGCTGCTCCGGGCCTGAGACGTCCACAGAGTTCACCGAGCATTTCCAACTCATTTATCCGTATGAGTCAACCTCTCATCGGACACACGGTCCTCCACCGAAGCTAACCGAAAGCTGGGGAACACATTGAGCTAAAATTCAATTTATTTATAATTTATTTTTGCAGCGCTCGCACTTTTGGAAGACCGCCAAAGTGAAACAATTTAAATCCAGCTGATTTGAACATTACGTTAATTTTTAAAGGAAAAGTTAAGCTCAGAAACACTTTGCTATAATGTCAGCAAACATATATTTTTATAAGGTGTATATCTAAGAAATGAAGCGTATCCGCTTGCTACGCGTGCACGCTTTGCAGCACAGACGTAGCAAAACTATTTTTTTTTATTCAGCTGATTGTGCATTTATTAAGGAACGTTCAGCTCAGACGCATCTTTGCTTTCAAATCCCGGTCCGGGGGCCTTTCTGGGTGGAGTTTGCATTTTCTCTCTGTGCATGCGTGGGTTTTCTCCGGGTGCTCCGGTTTCCTCCCACAGTCCAAAAACATGCATGTTAGGCTGATTGGTAACTCTAAATTGACCCTGGGTGCGGTGTGAGTGAGACAGGTCCCTCTTGTAAATGAGTCCCCGTGGCTCATTGAGGATAGCCTGTATAAATAAAGGTTGAATGAATAATTTTCAGCAAACAAATTATTGTTTTTAAGTGTTAATCTTGTTAAAGTTCTACTGTGCACGCTCTTGTGGCCATTTCCGGGTTGTCACCGCTGACACGTAACATAGGAGGTCGTCGAGATAATTCAAAACTCTGACGCCTTGGTTCCTCATTGGCGTGAACGCTGTTTTGAGGCAGTTTGTGAATACACGGGGAGCCAGGGAGAGCCCAAAAGGGAGGACCTGATACTCGTATGCCATGTTCTCAGATGCAAACCTGAGGAACTTTCTATGTTTGTACAATACAGTATTGGGATATGAAAGTAGGCGTCGCGGAGATCCACAGACGTACACCAGACTCTTGTGCGTACCGAATGCATTACCTGACGCAGTGTCAACATTTTGAACTTGTACGACCTCAGCCGTACGTTTAAATGCCTCATCTAAAATTGGGCGAAGGACCACAAAATAACCACAAATTAACAAATAAAACAAAACCGTTGTTTGCGTCTTTCTGAGGAATAATTCTTATTGCATCTTTCTGTAAGAGTGCTTGAATCTCCTCTTTCATCGTAGGGACACGATCTGGGTTTACTGTTGACATTATCACACCATTGAAAAGCCAGAGGCGGCTGCAGAACTGTAACCTGTCCATTGCGACGGCGCGCATGCGGTTCAGGCGTTTGCACATGAAGCGAGCCTGAGCGGCCTGTTCATCTGTGGGCTCATTGGGCCCTCTAGTAGACAAGGTTTTAATAGAGGCGGAGAGTCCGTCTGTGTGAGACAGCCCTCTGACCTCTTTAATGTTTGTTTCATGAAAAAAGGGTTGGGTTGCCCCTTTAATTGTGATTTTTGACACAAAAACGTTTGAACACGATGTTTGTTTGTTGGTGATTTCAACAACATTTCGTTTTTGTAGCACAAACAGGAAACGTGTTTTGTGATTCAAGAAACATGTTGGTCCAGTCAATCAAGGCCTGTTAGGCTCCGAATGTCCTGAAAATGAGTGGCTTTCCTTTCTCCCAGTGGGTGGAAACGCTCTGTCAGTTTTGGAAGCAAGTTCAGCTGTGATAGGCAGACTTCTGTTTCCTCTCTCTGACTGCTGAGGAGGTTCCGGGCTGTCTGGCCTGTCCTGGCACAAAACGGTGCTTTGACCAGGCCAGCTGTCCCATGATGAAAAAGGGTTGTATTGTCCCTTTAATTCTGACTTTTGCACAGAAACTTTAAAACACGATGTCGTTTAATTGGTGCTTGAGAACAACATCTTGTCTTTATTGCACCAACAGGGAAACATGTTTTTGTGTTCTTAACAAAACATGTTCGTCCATTCAGCCGGGGTCTCTTGGACTCCGAAGTGGTATGAATATGTGCTGCTTTCCTTTTCCCCGTGGGTGGAAATGCTCTGATCGGTGAGGATGTTGGTCACTGGTGTCGCTGTGCGACAACCGCTTCAGACATGCTTTTACCCAGAGCAATTGCTGCTGTGCCCGACAGGCGGACAATAAGAGTCTGCCGTCCTGCGGGCCTCTTCCAGCGGCTCTGCCGTCTTTTCCTTTGAGTTGGTGGCCTCCTGCAGTTCTTGTAGCTTTTCTGCCTTGTACGCCTGCAGCATTGAGGCCGTATTGAGCGTGTGGGCCGTAAGGCACTGTGCGTGGTAGATCTTTTCCAGAAAACGACAATGTTTGCTGGGCAGTGTGGGCTTGGTGGCTGAAGTTTTGGGTGTGAGACAGACCCGCCGGCTCCATGTTCTCCAAGTCCAGGAACTGGGAGAGGGGGAGGGACAGTGGCTGCTCTGGGTGCTGACCCTGACCGTGTGAGCTCAGTTAAAAAAAATTTGGGAACACCGGCATGTCGTGCCTCACCGAGGTTTGTTGCTTTGGGAGGAAATAATTTCCAGCCAACCTTGACTGTTGTTGTCATGATGGGAGTGCAGGCCACGGCACCTTGAGAGACTTGGCCGCTCTCCGGTGCAGGTCTGAAATAAGTGTTTTTTAGTATTAATGTTTTCTGACTAATGTTTATCAATTTTTTATGCTAAGAGTTAATGCTTTCAGTGTCAAGCTGACCATAAGAAACTGTATCTTAACTCTGTGTTTTGCTCAACTTAGTTTTTGCAATTAGGTTTTATCAGGCACAGTTATGTGAGGAAACTAAGCTAATTTCTTACACATGACCTTGGCAGCCCTTCTTGGTAAGAGATGCAACAGACCTTTCTGATAAGACATTTCCGTGCTAGGCACCACTTTGCTCTTGAAAAACACGTTTTGCTCAGATGAGATTGAATGTACAGTATCACGCACGCACTCACACAATCTCATACACGCACGCACACACCTCAAAGTATAAAAATGAGGAGCGCTCAGATGAACATTTGAGGTCTACTGAGAGCCTCTGATCTAGGTGTCCAGTCCGTGTTGATGTGATTTTCATCTGTCGTGCGGCTTCCCGGCTCTGTGTCATGGTGAGAATTCTTGTAACATCAATGCCTTGAGATTGAGTGTTTTTGCTGTTTTTTTGTGGCGGAGTGATATGACACAATTTATCCTAGCAAATAACAGTTTGTTGGTTTCAATACTTGTATGTTTTTGTACATCTGAGGTGATTGCACAATTGTATGTCTGTTTTGCTTTTTCCTTTATCTGTCACAGACTTTTTAATAAATGACACATCATTTTAATAGAGAGTCTGTGTTGTTTTTTCTAAACACCGTTGCTGATCCTTCAGCGAGCCTGCATTTGATTTAGAATATCATAAAACATTTTGGCATCACTCTGCAGGGTTAAAAGGAGGACTGCACGCTGTTTAGAAAAAAGGGAAAAGTGTGTGAGGTAAAAAGTTTTTAAACTATGGAGCTGGAAGTAGGTGAATGTCCTATTTCAGCAAAACTGTGTTCTTGTAGCGGGTGGGAGTCCCGTGTTCGGGAAGCGGAGTGTGAGTCCCTGTCAGCAAATTGTGTTGTGTT
Organism: Garcialebias charrua; assembly: GCA_038048925.1. Classification (NCBI taxonomy): domain Eukaryota; kingdom Metazoa; phylum Chordata; class Actinopteri; order Cyprinodontiformes; family Rivulidae; genus Garcialebias; species Garcialebias charrua. Next base: position 51,917 of record JBBPBX010008327.1, on the reverse strand, counting down.
TACGATACGGTAGGGGACGCCCTGAAACCGTGGACCGATTCTTTGAAGTGCTGAAGAGAATCAGAAGACACAAACGCACAATAGCTGCCGAGCACGCAGCTAGAAGCAACGGGAGAGAAAAAAAAAGAGATTGTGCCAGGGTGAAAAAGCCCTTGTTGTAAATCAGTGGAGTTTTGCCTGAGGGACGGAGGAGCGTCCTAAGCTTTGAGACAATTCTTTAAAGCCCTGAGCAGTCAGGTGATTTATTTTTGACAGCAGCTGAAGTTAAAAAGAAAGTGCCTGTACCAGAGATGCAACAACGCGTGTGTGTCTGTGCAACCACGTGTAACAAGTTACACGAGGAGACTCAGGAAAGCCCAGATGAATTGTTTATGAACAGTTGCTATGTACGTAGTTTGAAAAAAAAAAGCAGCAACAGAGCTTTCTGAAGGAGCAATGAATTAAGTAGAACCGTGGGAGGCATTCCTGCAGATCAGGGGGTTGGAAGTTGTCCAAAAGGTTGAAGTGAGGAAGGAGTTATTGGTTTAAGGTCAGAGGCGCATGTGTGCACGTATGAAAAATGTAAAAAGACGAAGGTCAGATGTGTTACAAGCTGGACTAGATGGCTATGGTCAGGTTGTGATGGGACAAGGTGGTCGTTCAGTAATGGACATAGTGCCACAGCCACAGCCCCACCCAGATTTAATGTTGATAATGGAGGAACAAAAGGAGGAGTTGAAAACTAAAGAAGGGAAACGGAAACTGAGGAAGTTTAAAGAGGAGACATCAGCTCTGAGAGAGGAGGTAGAGAGAGAAAAAGATCAGGTGGAGGTCAGGTAGAAATTGACGTGGGGGACGGGATTCTTTCGCTGGACTATACTGATGCGGGTGTAAATTTAGCATTTCGACAGGAGGTCAGGGACTTGGAGGATTCAAGGTCCTTGTTTGATGTGTATACACGCGCAATTAGATTCACTTTTTCAAATGTGTCAGATTGGCTTGATTTGCAAGGTCAGTGGGTGACGCTTAGAGAATGCATGCAACGTTTATTCCGGTTGTGTGTGAGAGATGCCTTGTGTCAGATAAAGAGGTTAAAGGTGTTTCAAGCTGGTTTTGATTTGGGAAACCTGACTCAGGCTCGTGCAGCATCTGCCCCACCTCCAGCCGAGTTAAGACCCACGCGCGGTTTTGAGACTAGAGAGAGAGAGGAGGCTGAAGGAAGAAAAGGAGAAAGCGGAGGGAAAAAAACCAGAATGTCACTGCTGTGATCTGTCGGACCTGCTGAATTGAACAGGTCGAGTCAGGATATTAGGAAAATTGGTTCAGACCACATGTATAATTAGGAGTTTATAAAAAAGGATTGTACAAAAAGTGCTGACTGAAGCCATGCACACTTATGAACAAGTTTAAAGGGCCTTTGGTAAATAAGTGCCTTTAAAAATTGGAAGCATGTTTATTTTTCAAGTTTTAGTGATGGATGAAACTAATCATTGTTATTCTATTTGTCAAAAGCATTGTGTTGTTTCTACCGCTTGGTGTTCTGTCCTTGTCATCTGCTGATGGGACGAACAGAGGTGGGGCAGAGGACGACGTGGGATCCAGAAAAGCGCTTGAGGATGGTGTTGCCGGAGGGTGGTGTCCACGTTCATCTGTGCCACGGTGCTGCTGGGTGACCCCTCCTCTATGACGCCAAGACGTGTCCTGAAGGAGGACGGAGAGGGTCCTTGCCACGTCTATGGAGAAAAATGAACTGTGTTAAGTGAACAGGATAACATCGAATGTCCTATGCTTCAGCCCTGCTGGTAACTATGTAAGCAGAAGGTGTCTCAACAAATGTGACATTCCAGTATGTTGACCTTTTACATCCAACTTTAAGGTCTGTCCAGCAAGAAGATATGAATAAAAAGACAGTTAGAAGAAGTACTTAAGAGATCAATGAGAGATCATTGCTCTGGAACTGAACGAACCTTTGTTAAAATAGATTCAACGGAACGTCAGTATATTTTGATGTGTGATCTTTCATGTGCATTGAACAAGACTACATGTAAATTGCAGGTGTTAACATGTAACAGTGCAAGACGCTTTCGGAGGGTGGTGCCAACGAAGACCCGTCATGAGTGGTGACAAGTGTAGAACATTTCTGATGTTCCTTGAGTATCTTTAAAACCTGAGATGATGACACTACGACAACAACAGTGTACAAGTATTATGTTTTACAAAGGATATTGGTTTTAAGATTAAATGGTGAGTGATTTTAGTCACAGACAAAACCTCACCTATGACATGCAACGATGTGAGACGGCTGATAACGAGTGGTATATACTGTATGCGCAAACAGGTCATGTTAACCAGTGTTTTAACCAGAGACAGGGTATTGAGTGACGGGACAGTGAAGAGTCCTTAAGAATAACTAGGTGCCTTTTTCTGGATATGTATATGCTGCACACGTGTGAAGTTGGAACAACATGACTTATTGATTAACTAATTACAGTTTTTAACTCGCCTAACTGAGGTACGGTGGCAATTTCTGCACGTTTCCTGGTGGGTCTCACTGGGTCCTTTCAAATGCGCATTGAACAGGTCCACGGAGTCAAAACAAATAATTGAGTTATGTATGTCTGACGTTTCTGATTGAACAGTGTCTACATATATGTCGCACAGGGAAAGGTTTTTACATGTGGTTAAACTAATAAAGCGAGAATATGCAGTGTCCCTCATTTACTTATTTTTAGTGCTTTGTTAAAGATCATATCATTAGATTAGTTTATAACACTGCCTTAGAATGAAGATTGAAATTATAATGAGAGATCATTGGTCTGGAACTGAACAAACCTTTGTTAAAATAGATTCAACGGAACGTCAGTATATTTTGATGTGTGATTATTGGGTTAACGGGAACAGACTATATGAATCGATTATAAGTGAGGGGGACCGAGTCCATTTTTTAGATTCGGTGTGTATAGCTGTGCAAAGTTGGACAAGAATATATATGCCTTATGAGGTGACAGGAGAACATTTTCAAAATTAGTTAGAAACCAGAGAGTGGAATGAAAAAAGTGTTTTTTAGTGTTAATGTTTTCTGACTGTTTATCAACTTTTTATGCTAAGAGTTAATGCTTTCAGTGTCAAGCTGACCATAAGAAACTGTATCTGAACTCTGTGTTTTGCTCAACGTAGTTTTTGCAATTAGGTTTTATCAGGCGCAGTTATGTAGGGAAACTAAGCTAATTTCTTACACATGACTGTGACAGCCCTTCTTGGTAAGAGATGCAACAGACCTTTCTGATAAGACATTTCCGTGGTAGGCACTACTTTGCTCTTGAAAAACACGTTTTGCTCAGATGAGATTGAGTGCATGACGCACGTACTCACACAATCTCACACACGCACGCACACACCTCAAGGTATAAAAATGAGGAGTGCTCAGATGAACATTTGAAGTCTACTGAAAGCCTCTGATCCAGGTGTCCAGTCCATGTTGATGGGATTTTCATCCGAGTCGTGCGGCTTCCCAGCTCTGTGTCATGGTGAGAATTCTTGGAACATAAATGCCTTGAGATAGTGTGTTTTTGCTGTTTTTTTTGTGACGGGGTGATATGACACAATTTATCTTAGCAAATAAGTTTGTTGGTTTCAATACTTGTATGTTTTTGTACATCTGAGGTGATTGTACAATTGTATGTCTGTTTTGCTTTTTCCTTTATCTGTCACAGACTTTTTTATAAATGACACATCATTTTAATAGTCTGTGTTGTTTTTTCTAAACACCGTTGTCGATCCTTCAGCGAGCCTGCATTTGATTTAGAATATCATAAAACAAGGTCAAACAGAGCTGGAGTGAAACCGTCTGCTTCGACAGGCCCGCTGCAGCTTCTTGTGAATAGTCCTCTACTCCCTCTTCGACGCCTTGCTCCGTCGTCTGAGGTTTCGCCAGGGGCAGTTGTTGGCTTCTCTTTAGTTTTGGAGGTGATTCCATCTGCTCGCCCTTGTCCATTCAGTCGGGGTTCCTTGAACTCCGACGTGGTGAACGTCTGAGAGCTTTCCTTTAGCCCGGTGGGTGGATAAGCTCTCGGCATCACAATGTCCTTCGTTTCATCAGACTCCAGCTCCGTCGTCAGTCTGAAAGCCTCAGACAGTAGTAGGAGCAGAACATTCTCCTCTTAGACTGTGCTGTTCGAAGAACCTCGTCGTTAGCAGGGTTAAACCGGGAGGTACTCGTGGGCCAGTTAACGGGGCTAAACGGGTCGTCAAACAGCGACAGCAGTCCGCACGTTAGCTGGGATGAAAGCTCGGCTAAGCATGAGGCAAACTTAGTTAGCAAGCTGTGGGATGAACCCCATCATCGATTCGGCTAAGATGTTAGCGAAACAGCGACAGAAAACTTGAACGATAGCAAGGCTAAACGCGAGAAGGTTAGTTAGCGAGCTAGACTAAGCAGTTTTCACATACCTTACAAATGAAAGCCTTTGTTGTCCGCTCGTTAGCAGCGCTAATCGTGTTAGCAACGCTAAGCAAGCTCAACATCGTCCTCGCGCTGTTCGTGGGAGCCCCCAGTTAGCCGAGCTAACCGTGGGGAGCTAGCCAGTTAGCAGCGCTAACAGACCAGAAACAGCAATGTTCACGTTAGCAGCGCTAAGCGTGAGGAAGCGCTCAGTTAGCAGCAGGGCTAAACAGAGCTCCGCGGATGAAATCCCTTGTAGTGGCGCCCTGGGTAGGGAGCAGGCTCACCTCCAGTCGGGCAGTCCAGCCAGTACGAGGTCCGCAATGTTCAGGTTGAAGCGAAGGTGAAGTGCAATAAGATGGCGGACGTGAGACGTGCAGCGTCCTTTATACCAGGGGGGCGGGGCCCCCTGGTGACGCTGAACGCTCACTTGCCTTAAAAGGCGTGATTGTAATGCTTCAGGTGAACCGTGCGAGGGCGCAATTCCCATACTATATGTTGCACCGCAGTGAACTGACTGAAAGGGAACTTGAGACTGAAGCCCTGCAGCTCACGAGAGGAAACATTCATGAACGCAGTCTTGTCTCCTGCAGCCCATGAGGTATTAGCTTAGCATCAGCAACTTAAATTAGACTTCACTTTGTGAGAAAAGGCACACGTGTTCTGTTGCAGTGTCACTGAACTCTCGAGCGTTTACACATAAACGACCAGCCAGCCGTGCAGTCGCCAATTGTTTGAAACTCTCCGCTCATTTTTGTGTGCACGGCTTGCAGACGCACACATTTTTTTTGTCCACGACGTCTTAGCTGCCTTGACTCCACCAAGTTTACGATTTAATCTGGAGGAGAGTGGAAAGCAAAATGAGAGTGTTAAAAAAAATAGAAAGGCAGATAATGTTCTCGTTAAAATATGAGATGGAAGAAAATGAGAGTCCTGATGAGCGGAGGCTGACAGGGCGTGGCCGCTGGAAGACTGAGGATGGAGACAAAAAGATGAGAGGGAGGGGGCGTGGACGACACAGACAAGGGAGACTGAGTGATGGATAAATGGAGCAGAGCCATGTGGGAATTTACTGAAGTGAAGACAAAGGAAGCGTGAAAAGATGTGGCAGAGTCGGAGGAGACGCGAGGAGGGAAACCAGGGAGTGGAAGGAGTAAAGGATGAGCTCATTGCAGTCGCTGAGCTGATGACACGAGGAGGAGAGGGAGGGGTCCACTGCCTGTCTGCGAATCAATGGCCAGCGTCTGAGTGCAACACACACACATGCAGGCACACACACACACACACACATACACACACACACACACTGCAGACAGCTCTGCTGGTATTTCAGCATTCTCTAAACTCCAGTTTGTGGAAAAGAAGAAGAAGAAGAAGAAGAAGAAGCTGCTCCTGGCTCAGCCTCCCTCCATCCTCACTCTCCAACTCCCACATCACTCCCACACCCAAGGATCCCCTCCCCACCTCTCCCACACCACTTCCTCCCTCTTTAACCACTCCAAACAAGACATTTTCTCTTAGATGTCTGCCTGAACCTTTTTTATTTTTTATTTTTTAACGCTTCTGTGGATGCTCTTCTCTTCTTTCCTACTTTGGTGCTACCTGTGGAGGTCCTCTGGGTTTTCTGGTTGTATTTGAGCCCCCTGAGCCCCTCCCCCCCTGCAGAGAGGAACTATGCTGGGACTGGACGTGTGTGAGTTTGGGGGTCAGGTGCTGGAGCTGCTGTGGCTCACCATGTGCTACAGAGGTGAGGCGATGAAGGGTGGGTTAACAATAACGTCACTCATTTTCACTGATCACTGCCATTTAGAAGTTTTCTGATTCAAAATCAACATGCTGGGTGGACTGGTTTCAAATGGCTCTTTTTGCATGTGAGAGTGCACCTCTTTCCTGTTGGGCGTGGACAGATGTTTACGTCTGGCCAAAGCAAAGCCAAAGGTGAAGGAACAGATGTGGATCGTGACTCCTGTGTGTTCATGCAAACAGGTTCCCATTTTCCGTCGCTGTTGTTTCAAAGGGTTTAAAAAGCAGTAAGACGTGGGTGGAGAGGCATGTGCGAGCAGGATGTTACAGCAGAAGCTGGAATGATGTCACCAACATGCATCTGCTCCAAGATTTACTGCTGCTCTTTGATTTTCTGTGCCTGCAACAGCACAGTTTGGACAACATAATGCAGGTGTGTGTGTGTGTGGTACACTGCAGCAGTGCTGAAGTGTAGCAGATGGAGGAACGGTGCTGGGGTTTCCCAGTACTGTACGTGTGGATAAGTGTGTGATTCTGTGCCATTAAAAAAAGAGAAACATAAAGAAAGTGAGGTCATCTGAGGGGGGCAGCTAATCAGAGTGAGGCCGCTTGTGGAGATATGAGCTCAGACAAAAACAATTACCTGTGTAAACTGCCAACTAATACACTTTCACAGTAAATATGAGCATTTTAATGTATTTTAAATTAAACGAGGAACTCACTCCCTTTAAAATGTTTCATTTACACCACCCACATGTTAGTTATTATCAAAGTACATGAAGAAAAACAGATTTGGTTTAGAGAAACAGGTTTTCAGATCTTAATGAACAGTTGCTATCTTACCTGTTGTAGATCGCTCTTTGAATGAACTCTGACTGGACTGAGCCATCTTCAGACGTCCAACCATTAAAAATGTTCTGATGGTTCATGTGGATGAGACTGGGTTGTTGCACACTTTCTATTACGCTGGCTTTCTGGCAGAAATTTAAAGCTGTTCCTGTAGAGGTGCTACAGCTAGCTGCTTCTGCCACTCTCTGCACTCAGTTCAAACTTCAGAATTTGTTGTAAACAACCAGACCGTGATGCAAGAGTTCATAAAATTGCATGATTTTTATTATTTTATCCGTGCCTCATGAACCACGGAGTGTATTTTAATGACATCTTCAGAAAAGAATGAACAAATGTTCATCAACAACTGTTCAACGTTTGGAGTGATCTTTGTTGGAGATGGTCGCCAGCTAATTAACATTAGAAAACACAAAAATTGATACAGCTTAGACACAAATATGGAGTCCAGATTTCAGAATGAGAATCAATCTTTGTTGTCATTGCACAGAAGCACAACAAAATGACATTTCAGCACAGCCGTCCAAAGAAAACAACATGGGTAGACGGGGGTGCCTGAGGCTGCAGCCTCATGGGAAGTGCTGCCCTTTTCGTTTAGATAAGGAAAAGGGAACACATGATGAAAAAGGAGGAAGAAAAAAATCATATCTCACACTGTGTCCTTGATGGGTCACGGTGTGAGGTTGCAAAAAAACCTCAGCACAAGGTGTAGTTGTTGAGAGTAATCCACAATGCAGACCGAGAGCGCTAACAGACATGATTCAGCATTTTGAACACAAATTACTTTGGCCAAAATGACTCCATCTCCATTACAGGTAGTCCCCGATTTACGAGCGCTCTGATCTACGAGGTTCCAGACTTACGAGCTGGCGAATTATTGGAAAAAACGCAAAAAATACTGAGTTTTCCTGTGTTTTTTCACCACAGTTCGTTAGCTAAACATGTGGACACACGTTTCCGATCATTTTTATGCACTCATAAGCAGTTTTTCGATGAAAAACGAGTGTTTGTAGTCGCGCTAGCAAAACCGTTCCAATTTACGAGCGAATTTCCGGACTTACGAGAAGCGTGGCGGCCGTTCCAAGTTACGAGATTTCCGGTTTACGAGCGCCTCGTTGTAACGGATCTCGCTCGTAAATCGGGGACTACCTGTATTTCTCAACATAAGATGGTTTTAATGTGAAAATATGGCATTAAGGGCTGTGTTGACATGGATTCACTCAACAATTTTTTATTTTATTTTATTTTTTACTGAGATTAGAGTTGTTTTATGATGGCAGCAATCCACTTCGGTCACAATTTGCTTGAATTACCTGTTAAATTATCAGTCTGGTCAAACAGATAAATAAATAAAAGTTATATTTGTCTATTTATTGATTAAAGATAAATGGTACATTGTTTGTTTTTCTTTCCAAGTTAAGCTTAATTTTCCAATGAACTAGTGATTTCTGCACGTTTGTGCATTTTTCCCCCTCTGTTGTATTTACGACAAATCAAATCAGGTCAAAGAGAGTTTGGAAAAATGAGAAGTGGTGGATTTTAATCAAAACGTGAGCAGAAGACGAGATTCTAAGTTGTAGTTTACTGAGGCGAGAAGCTTGTTCTGGTTCAATGTTCTGTGCAACTTCATGTAATAAGTTTTTGCAGAATGTGCTCAAGGTACGTTCTATGAATGACTCTCAGCTACGTCCATGCCCTGTTTTAGCTCAACATCTGTAAATTTAACAGAGGTGCAGCCATTTTTGTGTTGGCTGCTGACTCCAGAAGTTAATCATTTGAAGAAGAATGGTCAAAATCTTTCATCGGGCTCATGAGTTATTTTGCTAACACAGCAGATAAACACACAAAGAGATGGGCAAAAACATAAAACGGTTCTTGTTCTGTTGGTAGTTGCTGCCGAGAATGAAACACGGGCAGCACCATGAAGAAATAAAATTCTTGAGGCCTGTGTGCATGGCTGGATTTGTTTCGTGAACTGTCAGTCAGAAGAAAATCAAATAAAAAATGTCTCATGCAGACAGCAGCAGCCCTCAAAACCAGATTAGTCCTCCTCCTTGTTTCCTTTCTCTAACTCAGACAAATCCCAGACTTCCTTCTTTTTTTCATTCTCCCTTTATTTAATTTCCTGAGAAGAACTTATTTCACGGCTGAATCTTTGTTCCACTTTTCTCTCCATCCATCTCTATCTCTCAGGTCTGTCTTGCTTCTCCCACCTCCCCTGCTAACATCCACACATTCACACTCGCAGCTCACAGCGCCCCCTCCTCCGTTTCGACGAGGCTGTGTGGGTGAGCAGACACATATGAGACCAATCAAGTCAGTCAATTAGACTTAACCTGCTGTCTCATCAAGAGTGCCGGAGCAGCTGAGGACAGGTTACTGCCTGGTTCAGAGTGTTTGAGGCTGAAATGTCAACAAAAAGAAGGATTTAAGGGATAGAAACAGTCGTTTCCTCCTCATTTTAATGAATTTGTTCATGGTAACTACAAGGAATTGCACAAAAATGTTCTGCAACTTAATAAGACTGGTCAGCTCTTTGCATTGGGGTTCTGTGTAAATGTTATGAACAGTTAATATCTTACCTGTAGAACTTGTTTTAAACAACATCAATTTGGAGAAACCGAGTTTAAGACTCTGTCAAGATTACCAGGAGTTTTACCCCAGATTTGTTGACGATTATTCAGTTTTTCCTCAAATACCGGTAGTTGACCCCCACCCCCCGTTGGATACCATACAGCTCACCCAGTCAGTTAAAGTTTAATCACTTCAAATCCTGCAGCTGAAAACCCCTCTGATGAATGAAACAAAGGCTTCAGGTACAGAGACATGTGCTGCTAATTCTCCTAATCGGTACCGAAACTCAGCGGAGGCGGAAATTTACAGGAGGGGGGAGAGTGTACCTTAGCGGCCACGGGCGGAGGATTACAGCTGAAAATTACAGGAGACCTCATTGTTTACAGGCAGACCAGGACAGAGGAGGTTAGGAGGGGCTAACATGCTAACATGCCTTACTGTAAAACTGGACCGTGCATGGAAAAGTACAGGGGACCTTTGTTTGGACCGGAGGTTTACGAGGCAGAGAGGCTACAGCTTAGCAATGAGCTAACATGCTAACAGGCGGAGGAAGGCTTCACCAGCTCCCAGTAGGTTATTAACTCTTTTTTCCCTTCATTATGGCTTAAAATGTATGGAGCTAACATGCTAACAGGCCTTACTGTAAACAGTCTGGACTGCGCAAACTTCAGGCAGCCTCAGATGTTGGAGGGACACCGAGCTAACATGCTAACAGGCGGAGGAAGGCTTCACAGCTCCCAGTAGGTTATTAACTCTTTTTTCCATTCATTATGGCTTCAAATGTATGTGTTTTTTGATAATTATGTAGGGTAATGTGTTAGGATAGGCTAAGTGCTTGGTAAAATACAGTACTGTACGTATGAGGTGACGTTTGGATGTATTTTCCGACTTACGACGATTTTCGAGTTACGACGCAGAGTAGGAACGGATCTCAGTTGTAACCCGGGGACTATGTATTTAGTTTATCCCGGTCTACTAGATTAAGATGGCGGTGGATGCCAATATTGTGGCAGTAAATCTGAGCTCACCTGTGACCATAGTCTCCACTACTGTATATGATCCTTTCAAAATAAACTGTGATGGCAGATTTAATTGGGCTTTTATGTGTTTTGTTTGTTTTATTTCATACATGGTCATATGATTATACAGACTGATAAACAAGAGCCTTGATTTGATTTTGTTCATCATATTCATGCAATGTGTTTCCTGTGCTGAAATAATGTCTGCAGCTTCTCTCTCACATATACTGCAGGTTGCAGGTCTCTCTTGTAAACGAGTCCCCGAGGCTCAATGGGATTAACCTGTATAAATAAAGGTTGTAGTCTCTTTGTGGCAGGAAATGACCAAACTCATCTAACAACAAACCCACACGTTTTCTTTAAAAGTTGTGTTGATCGTTCTGCCACGTCTCCTTTTTCATTGTACGATAGTTTAAGGGGCCTTGAAAGCTCCTGTTTTATGTCTCGCTGTGTCTTTTGGTGTGTAAGTGTGCATGTGTTCTCATCTCTGAGGCCTCGTTACAGTATTACAGCAGAGCGGTGACAGCGAGAATCAAAGGACTATTAAAAAGCAGCAATTCAACACACATCATGACATCCCCCCACACACACACAAACACATACAGTATATACATATATATACATATTATGAATTTTTTCACGTTTCAAAAACAATAACTTTTAGCAGAATAGAGAAAATAACACCATATTAAGGCTTATATCAAAGTCAACTTTATTGTCAGAACTGCAATATATACAGGACATACACAGGGCCGAAATTGCGTTTCTCTCAGTCCCTCGGTGCAACAGTAACCATCTAAACACTAAACACTAAAACATTTAATAAACATAAGCATAAAATAGTAAAAAAAGTGTAACACTGTCCTGAGTTTTTTCATAATAGTATAAAAGTATGAAAATTTACACCAACACTGAAACACCAAACACCCCTAAAACACCAAACACCCAATAAGCATAAAATGAAATGTGTACCCACAGATCAAGAATGACAGATGTATCTGTGTCTGGTTTGTACAGTCTTAGCTTGAAAAAATGATTAGCAACAAAGTTCAGCAGAACTGTTTCTCAAAAAGAAGTCACAAATTTAACTTAAACATCCCGCTCAATAAAACAGAGCCCAGTCTCTTAAAAAAAAAGAAACAGTTAAAATGAAGAAGCTGACACTTCTTACATATCAGGTTTTGCAGTCAATGTTGCCTGATTGGTCACGTTCAACAGGAAGTCGTTGTCTGGACGGCCATGTTGAGTCTCTTTCAGTCTGTTCTTCCTATGAATGCAAGAGCGTGAAGAACAATATTTTTGAAGCGCCAAGAGAGAAGAGCTAAGAACAATGGGATGATGACAGAGACACATTAGAGAGCATGGGTGGGCAACTTGTCTTTTTTCTTTTCCAAAGGGCGAAATCAAAATGTTTAAAGCATTTGAAGGGCTGCGTGGATTGGAATATACTTTTTTGTAAAGGACCAATGATCTGGGAGACTTTTTTCAAGCCTTCATTTATCATGCTTACTAAAAATACGTCTCCCCAATACTCTTTAAGAATACAGCTAGTCCTCGAGTTACGTTCCTACGCATTGTTCGTAACCCCATTTTGCTGTAAGTCGGGGACCACCCGAGCCGCCACTGATACATGTACATGTACGGTACTGTAAGTTACCAAGCCCTTTGCCTATCCTGCAGCTACATAATTATCAAAAAACACATACAGTACTGTACAGTACATTTAGAGACATACAGTACTGTAATTAAATAAAAAAATAAAATTTCTTACGGTGAGCTGGTCTCCGCCGCCCGTCGGGTCCGGGCCGTATTAGCATTTTAGCCCCCCGTTAGCTCGTTGTCATCCCTCCAAGGCGAGCTCCCGGCTGCAGCAGCTGTCTCCTGCTGGCGAGCATGTTAGCTCGTGGCTCCTCCAGTCACGCTAACCTGAAGCTAACCTTAAAATGGCAGACACGGTGGCATTTCCGGAAACTGCCGGAAACTGCGCAAATAGGCTTAAAAATTATTATTTAAAAAATAATAATATTGATACTTTATTTATAAAGCCATTTAAAACGAGCACAGCTGCAACAAAGTCCTGTACACATGAAATTAAGAACATTTAAACACAGATTTATTATTTTTTTCTTCGTATTTTTATTAATTATGATGCGTTCGTAAATCCGAATTGCCATAAGTCGAGGGCGTCGTAACCCAGGGACCACCTGTATAAGACAAACTTTCTGTAAACTGGCTCGTGTGACAATATATTATCCTAAACACGAGAACAAAATGTTACATGTTTGATTTTTGGTGTCTTTAAGGGTCAGTCAAGTTCTGGAAACACATCAACTAAAAAAATTAAGTTTTAGCCTATCTTTAGAGGTTTTTGATTTGTTCAAGATGCTTGAATTAAACTATCTTAAATGTCATTGATAAACAGCAGGCATTCATCAACTTAATATATATATATACAGTATATTTTTCAAATGTGAGTTTTGGGGACTGTTGTTAAAAATAGACTCTGTCAGATGTGAAGACAAATACCCTTACTGTTTCATGAAGTTCTTCAGTTCAGCTTAAAAAAAATAACTGGAACTTGTTAGAAAAACACTAATGAAATGACAAAGTCATCCCACCTGCAACAAGTTCTGCCTTGCTGATTCAATCTGCAGAGTGTAAAACCGACTCGCTCATTAAACTGTTGCCAGGCAACCGTGGGAGAAAGCATGAAGTAACGGATGCAGAACATCAGCGGTGCTTTACCGTGTTGTAATAAAAAGCAGTGTATTGTCTGTGGTGTGAAACCTTGATTATATTGTTATAGTGTTGGACAGCCTTGGTTAGTGAGGCATCGTTTCCAAGAAATGGGTTTTATTTCTAGAAACGCTTAGATCTGCAGCATGTCTGAGTGGCTGATAATGGGAGCCGATTTCTTGGCATTTAGTTGAGTTTCACTGTGAGTTGGAGCTCGCTCACCTGGATTTTTGTTGCTTTATAAGACTAGAGCATCTTCCTTTGCTGCCTTCCATGTCAACATTTCCAACAAAAATTGACAGTCGTTTTGAATTCAGAGTTGGAGATGATGTTCAGCTGCTGCCACACCTAATTTTGGCTGAATATCAGTAAAACAAAATGAACATGTTGTGGCCTTTTTGTGTGTTTTTTAAGTTGTTTATTGATCACAGTAAATCAAAAAGGCGTTCAATACAAGATCAACTGGACTTTATTTGTAACAGAAAACGTTTCGACTCCCATCCAGGAGGCTTTCTCAATTCCATGAAAGCCTCAATTCCATGAAAGCCTCCTGGATGGGAGTCGAAACGTTTTCTGTTACAAATAAAGTCCAGTTGATCTTGTATTGAACACCTTTTTGATTTATCATGTCCTGGACGACTGAGAATCTTCACCAGCATATTGATCACAGTACTGCTGGTTGATACGAGGTCAACAGCGCAATGAAATGTTCGGGCTGAGAAGAACAGTTTAGACTTGCTAAAAATACAAGAAATACCAAAGCATGCAATAAAAGTACAAAATAAAGCACCAAAAAGTGGAAAAAAATATATATATTTACAAAGTATAAAAGAAATATAGTAAACAACATGGTAGAATATAATGGCACAAGTAGGATTAATTAGTATAAATAAGTATTTCACAGGTAATAATAATGCTTCAATGCACATGATGTACATTGCACATAAACATAAATAGGTAGTGAGTAACATTTAGATGAATTATGATGATAAGGTAATGACATACATGATACAGCCACATAGCGCAGCAGCAATAAACATATTAGATGTCACAGATGTGGCTTAGTGCAATGTTATTGTCAGTAGTTCAGTATTATTATTGAGAGTTCAGTAATCAGACAGCTTGTGGGTAATAACTGTCTTTGAGTCTTTTCGTGTGTGATGACAGACTCCTGTATTGTCTGCCTGAGGGTAGTAGATGGAAAAGTCCTTGTGCTGGGTGGGTGTGGTCCTTAATGATGCTGCGTGCTTTACGTAGACACTGGCTGTGGTAGATGTCCTGGATGGTGTGGAGACTGCTGAGATGGAGCACTACTGCTGTTAAAGTCTTCAGTTGATCCAAAATGCTGCTGCCAGAGTCTTAACTGGACTGAAGACTTTCCTGTTTGATAAATCCTAGATAAATACAGTAGTTAGGGTTGGCTTGTTATGCTGCCATAGGCGTAGACTACTAGAGGACAAATTGACCTGATTTCCTTAAATGATTTGTTAAAATTGAATAGTTTTCATTTGATACTATTTCTATCTTAACATGTGATTCTCGACCTGCCATTGTGTATCTGTTCCTGTTGAAGCAGCTGGCCACTTGTCCTGAGCCTGGCTCTGCTAAAAGTTTCTTCCTCATGTGGGAGTTTTTCATTTCCACTGCCGCCTTCATGCTCGCTCAAGATGAGAGTTCTGTGATGGAGTTCAATTCCAAGCAGTCTGCTCCTCAGATAGTTGAATGATTATTTTTTTTATATATGAATGTTTCTATTCTGTGCCCTGAGATGACTTATGTTGTGACTTGTTGCTAAATGAATTGAAATTGAATTGAAAATCAGAATGGGTCAAGCTAGTGTGATGGCTGGTTCCATCACGTGTTTTAGGTCAAGTGCCCTCTGTGTAAACAAATAAAACACTACCATATATATTGCTGGGTTGCAATCACGTGACCCGGAAGTGGCGCGAAATTCAGATGCGGGGCAGGAAGTGATTTTCCCCAGTTCAAAACACAGCAGAATGGATTACAGCAAGTATGCCAAAGCCCTAAATAAACTGGCGAGGACGAGTTTTGGGTTAACCATTTAGGATCAAAAGAAGCTTTAAATGGTTGTCGACTTGTTTCTGCCCGGGTGAGTAGTGAGATGTATTATTTATTTAGTAATTAGCCTATGCTAACTACGCTATCGCTAATGCTAACAACAAGTTTAGTTAGCCCCCTGTTATTTCTATGTGCGTGGATCTACTTAAAAATAATATATTTAGCTTCTGTAAAGCCAAATTCGTGCTGGAGTTGTATGTGTTAACGTTGAGTCATATGCATTTCTACACTGTAGGTCAGAGATCTACAGTAACTCCATTAAAAAGGTAAGTTAATGTACTGAAAATATTATGATTTTTTTTGTTTTGATAATACAGTATCATCAAGGTGATCGTATCTTCTTTGTAACTTCAGATACTAGCTGGTTAAACTCAAGGTGGCCATACATGGGAGCCTCACCAGATGGAGTCGTTTCATGTGACTGTCATGGAGCCAGGGTGTGTGAAATCAAGGTAAAATTTATTTCTCAAAAGGTTTGGACTACTGCACTGCAGACTTAGCTTTTTTAGATTTTTCTACCTGGATTATTGAGCATGCATTAGGGTACTGCACTGCAGACTTTGCGCACCTCACAGTATGAATGTTACAACTATAATTTTTTACTCAAATCTTTGTTGTTTGCATATTTCACAGCATGTAGCCGTAGTTTTGGGGATGGTCTTGCAGTTTGTGGGATGTTGCCTTGTTTCCAGTTAAAAAATGTGTGACCTTTCCATCACCTTTTAAAACTTAGTCCAGATTAATACATTCTTACCTGTGGAACACACCTGGTTGACAGAGACATAAATATAGTCTCATTTTCTAACATTGGTGTTGGATAGTGAAATGAGTGAAACACAATCTTTAAAAACGTATCATATTGAAATGTTTTGGAGACTACCGTATTTATTTTTTATGTCTAAGTTTCATTGTCTTGTCCTTCAGTGCCCACAGAGCAAACAGCATGAAGTCGGTCTGAGGATGTGTGCTGGACAGCCTGGTTTTTGTCTCGTCGTCTCGTCAAGGTTGGAGATTCTGTACAACTGGATAGGAACCATCCTTATTACCATCAGCTCCAGGATCAGATTCACATTGTGGATGTACAATATTGTGATTTTGTAGTATGGAGTGAAAATGATATTTATGTGGAAAGAATTCTGCCAGATGACCAGCTGTGGGAAACAGCAGTTCCCAAAATTCAGCACTATTTTACACATTGCATCCTACCTGAAATCCTGGGACAGAAATCCACACGTGACTAACCAATCTAAGAATCAAGAATGTTATTTGGAGTAGTTGATGAAAGGAGTTTGAAAAGTTTATACAAATTTAAACAGTTGCTCTTTTTTTCCCCAAAAACATTTGTCACTACCATAACATGTTTCAGCTACACCTGTAGCAAGCACTCTGCAGAAGGGTCATGTGATGTTGTTACATGTCATGACAGCTGTTTTTTATTTACAATAATCTTAATTGAAAAGTTAAGTATGTTAAATCAAATGATATATTTAAATCAATATGAGATTAGCTTGTGAATTTCAAAGGTGTTCTAATATGTTAAATAACAGCACATACAAATGTCATATGTCACAAATGTTGCAAAATGAGTCTACTTCAGAAAAATGTTTTTATTTCAATAGCAAAACTCATGTCATTTTAACTGACCAATATTCACAAAGATTGGTTATGGAGTTCATTGAATAAATTAAAAATATTCAACCTTATTGGGTAAATTTTTTTTTTGTCTTCATGAACAATTAACATGTACAAATATGGTCTGTAACAGTATTAGTGATTTAATTTACTTTTGATTTACTTTAAATGATAAATACATGTATAATCATTTAAACTTAAAATATTTATATAAATATAGTTGATTGAATTACTTGTCGCTCAGGCCACTCTATTAAGAATTGTAATCTTTCATGGAGAACATGAATCGTTCTAAAACAAATTCGAGACACAGTGGCTTTTGACACATTAAATCTATAGGCAAGGTCTTGAAGCTGCAGATGTAATCTGAGATGCATAAGTATCATAATAAATTGCTCAAATTTGGAGAGTGCTGACAGTGATGACATGCTGATGTATAAGGTTCACAGAGCTGAAAAATTTGCATCAAAACTAAAAAGTTGGGCAGTCCCGTATAAAACTTTGTTTTATCGTTGTTCTGGAAGGTTTCAGGAGTAAATTTAGTCACTGAGACTTTTTCCTTAAGGTCGCAGATCTCAGTTGTGTAGCCTTTCACTGCATCCTCCAGCTTTGTGAGGTCAACCATGCTTAGATCCGTCTGGCATTCTGCATCTGCAAATATTTAATTATTAAAAATTACGTTCAGAAATTCTATAAATAAATAAATAGTATTTTTATTTATTATTATTTTACCTTTGAATCGTTCGTTTTCAGGGGCTGGTAAGCTTTCTTCACAGAGCTCATCTTCCAGACTGTTGGCCTCCTCAGTGCAGAGAAGCTTCCAGGCCTTAGCTCTTTCCCTGCGCCGGAGGGATGCTTCTGTTTGTGGCCACTCGTTACTTCTTTGGTACCCCAGGTTAACAGTGGGGGCCCAGTCTTGGGAATGTACATCACCTGCTGCACTCGGACAACCTAAATATAAGACACCACTTTAAAGTAAAACACGTAAATGCCTTTCCTAGCACTAAGCTAACCGCTAACAACATTAGCATTCTAATCGGATTTTTTCTGGGAACAACCAAGTGTTGAACCACTACACAAGCTAGGGCATAACATATCTTACCTGTCTTTCTAGTTACTGTCCAATAAAATATCTGAAAATATGATTTAAACGATACGACCCTTACCTGTAACAAAGTGGTCGCTGCAGACTCTCGTCAGTTTCTGCACCTCCTGTTTTTAGCCGTAGGTTGTAATCCACGTTTGTCGTCTTTTTTCTGTAAGTTTTTTTAAATTAATCCCCTTGTAGCATACTACTTTCGGAACACGAAAATAACTTTTATCTATCTCTCGATTAGAGCGGTTGCAACAACCGTAAACGGCACAGAATTTAGGCATGTTGATGCTGAATCAGCAACAGAAGGAAACGGCTGCGTTTACTTCTTGCCCCGCATCTGCATTCTGTGACGTCACTGCTACGTCATCTGAAACCCAGCAATATATATATATATATATATATATATATATATATATATATATATATATATATATATATATATATATATATATTATATATTTATATATATATTAAAAAGACACTTCAGATAATTTTAAGTTGTTGATTCTAGTTCATTCACTTACCGGTAGTTTAATTCTGCTGCTGTATGTTCTCTGTTTAAAATAAATAGACACTGTGATTGTGTGTGTGGAAGCAGGCAGAGCTTAAACTCTCACATTGCTACTGCACAGACTCTGGTTCCAAAAATACTGCATATCTTCCACAAAGTTCAAGTTCAATTTCAAAAACCATGTCCTGCGGCCTTCCACTCCCAACAACTAGAGAAGGTGGAGACGACGGTCTCTAATACAAACAGTCTATGACCGAGCCACAAAGAAGTATTAAAAGATTATCTTGATTCTATACTTTTTGATGTGCAGGGTATTTTGTTTAGAAAAACTGCTACTTCTGTTCACGTCTCCTTTCTGCGCTTGATTGAGCCACAGTTCATTTTTACACGTTAGCAAACCTCACTGCAGAAAGTGTTTTTGGTAACAAAACGGATCTGTGATTCAAAGGATACGTTCATATACACGGATTGTTCATCTTCTCATATTCTGGCATCACATGTTTGTTCTTTCATTGGGTTCAAGAAACCAACAGAGTGTGTTTCACATCTCTTGTGAGCCATCTTTTTTTTTTTGTGCAACTTTCCCTGAAGCACAACAGATTGCTGTGTTGATTTTTTTTTCTAAATGTGTTGGTTTAGCTGTAGAAAGATGCAGGTAAACACGGCCTGCCTACCACGATATGCAACCAGTAAGTATGTGAAAATATACATATACAGTATTAGACTGAACATAAACCATAAAGACGTCAAATATTATGTTTGTTAACGCAAAGACGGCGACTCTGAAAACAATTAATTTTCACTCTTTATTATAAGTTCTCAACGTCTAGAAATGTTTATGTTTATTAAATTTGTTCTTTTTTTTTTTTACAAAAGTAACACAATACAAGACAATACCATAAATGATAATGTACAAAATATAAAAAAAATGAAAGGTAGCAGAAAGAAGAATAAGTCTTATTATATCTGCCCCTTTTTTCAAACAATCAGATTAAACAATAATAATCTTCAACCAGCAGTACAAAATGACTAACTCTTTCTAATTTTCTAACTAATACAATACACATTACGTCATTTCATTTTTTTTTAACAAATTCGTTTTGATCATTTTTTTAAATGTAAACATTGACTTGGCATTTTTAACTACATTCTCCAAGCCATTCCATAATCTAATTCCCTGGATTGAGGTAGAACGTCCCTTCAAACTAGTTCTGAATTGTGGTTTTACAAACATCTCTGTCCCCTTAAGATTATAACAACTTTGTCTTTTAACAAAATGCATTTGGATATTTAAAGGTAATGCGTTATACTGAGCCCTATACATAACTGATAAAATATTATAATCTACCATATCATGGAACGTCTAGAAATATTTTTGTTGCATGACAATGTTTTGAACAAAGACATTGTGTGATCTGTTAGGGCTTGGAAAATGTATTGGCAACCACTCTCAGCTACTACCACAACAAATGTTAGCCGATATCTTTAAGACAGGTTTAGTTTTGACCATTTTTGTGCAGCCATTTTGACTTTTCAATTGCAGAGGTACAGCAAATATTTACTTTCTGAGAATTTTGTGAAAATCAGTCCAGTGGTTCATGAGATATCTTGCTAACAGAGACAGACTTGAATCCAACACATCATGAAAAGTTTAAAACATATGTAAGTCCAATGGTTCCCAACACTGGTCCCTGAGGAACACCATCCTGAACGTTTCAGTTGTTTCCTGCTCCAACATGCCTGATTCAGTGATTTGATGACTTCCTCGACTTCTGCAGAAGCCTCTTAATCACCAATTCATTCATATCAGGTGAATCAAAGCAGGGAAACAAGTAAAACACGCAGGACCGTGTTCCTCAAGGACCTCGGTTGGGAACCACTTTTTTAGTCTGTTTGTGCTCAGACCATGCATTGGGGATAACTCTCAGCCACCACCACAGCAAATTTTAAGATGATTATCATTTGTGTTTGCCCAAGTTGATTAGCTGTGACAGCCATCTTGACTTAGGTTGACTCCAAACGGTAATCAGATATACATTTTCACCTGACGATTCCTTTTTGAGAGTTTCATTTAAATCTGTCCACTGACTCTTGAGATATTTTGCTAACAGACAAGCAAACACACAAACACAGACAATTACATTATTGCTCACCTTTCACAGCAGTGGACAATATTTTTATTCAACAGTATCATAGCATTGTTTCAGAATAAATGTTACAACTTTTATGTGGATGGATGGATGGATGGATTTTTTTAGCTCTTCTTTTTTTTTCTTCCCCACAAGTGAAGTGGAAAACATCCACACTCCAACAGCCAGCGGCAGCAGAGACTGGTCCTCTCTCTGTGGACCTGCTCAGAATGAGCAGTAACTGATCCAGGAGCTGTGACGGGTCAGGAGCGTGGGGTTCAAAGAGGAGCTCTCAGATGTCGGAGAGGAAAGCGATTTTAAAAGCAGCACTGTGTGTAAATGTGTGCATGTGGGGGAGGACGGAACAGTTTGATATGTAAATACAACCTTGTGAATCATTTATGAAGTCATCTACCGTCCAGATTCAGCATGCTAAGATGTTGCCTGTGTGGGTTTCAAACAAGATTCACTTTGGGACATTTTAAATGAAATAATTTATCATGGCCCACAGAGGTGGAAGGAGTAATCAATCCATTACCAATTGTTAGCACAATAACGAAAAGGTGCAGATGGGACAGGACTAAATTCAAGACGTACTATCATTCCTTAAATGAATGCATTTCACCCATCGCCT
Source organism: Garcialebias charrua (assembly GCA_038048925.1). Lineage (NCBI taxonomy): Eukaryota > Metazoa > Chordata > Actinopteri > Cyprinodontiformes > Rivulidae > Garcialebias > Garcialebias charrua. The sequence continues at coordinate 30,495 of JBBPBX010008327.1, read as the reverse complement.
TTCATGTCTTGAGTTTTAAACTCAGAGGATGTGTTGTGGATAACTCTCACTGTCATCTCACCATTTTTAGTTCAGTATTAGTAAAATTGACAGTTGTGACAATTATTGTCTCGTGGTTTCAACAGAGATTAGTCCCAAGAATACAGGCTGAACACAAGAGAGGAAAAACTTATTTACCAAAATAAAACCCTGATGTGGCCGCAAAATTACATTTCCAAGAAAAATGACTCGAGAAGAAACCGAGGAGAAATCATTTTGGGGCACAAAGAAAACCTGATGTGGCATAAAGCTCAGCTGGTGATGGACTGAAAGAGCTAACGAGGAGGTGTCTGCAAGCTGAAGCTAATAGGAATGGAGAACAGGTGTAGAAGGGCGTGGCAGGACAGAGGGGCAGGAAAAGCACTGGGAGAATGAACTGGGGTAACAAATGGTGACTAAACCATAACAATTGACAACAACAAAAAACTACCCAAAATGATCAAAAATGGCACAGATCTTGACAGTTTATATGTTTTCCAAGGCCCGTTGTCTGTGGCAGCCATATTAAATTGTGTTTGTGGCAGTCGATGATAAGAGAGACATATAAAACAAAAACAAAGAGATTCAATGTTAACAGTTTGAAACAAACAACAAATGGTCAACGTAAAACATGAAACCACCATAAACACGATACTGTATACAGGTAGTCCCCAACAACTTACAATGGAGCTCCGTTCTTACGCTCCGTCGTAACTCGAATTTCGACGTAACTCGAAACATACGTCCAAACTGCACCTTATACGTACAGTACTGTATTTAACCAAGCACTTAGCCTATACTAACACATTACCCTACATAATTATCAAAAAACACATACATTTCAGAGCCATAATGGAGGGAAAAAAGAGTTAATTTCCTACTCTGGACTGCTGGTGAAGCCATTTCCTCCATTCCTCCCTCCCTCCTCCGGATTCTCCATTCGTTTACATTGTAAATCCGCCGTCCATAAAACAGCTCCACAGCTGCTGACTGTTTCTGCCTGTCCAGCTTGCTCCAACAAGTTTTGTTTTGTTTTTTGAATGTCCAGAGGCCCAGACTTAGCTTTTTTAGAGAGTACAGGGCAAGCTGTAGCCTCCACAGCTAGCAAAATGGGAAACCGGAAACTGCCGGAAACTGTGTAAATCAGCTTACAAACAAAATTTATATATACAGTATACAGTATATTTTAATGGAGATGAGTTTCGTAACCCCGAAACGTCGTAAGTCGAGGCCGTTGTAAGTCAAGGACTACCTGTATAGTATAAGTGGTTGGCGTTGTTTTATGCCCACCGTTCTTTTGAACACATAGTAAAACGTCTCCATGACAACTAATAAAAACTTTCACTGGCCCTCATGCACGAAAATGTTCGTATTTTTATCCTAAATTTCTCCTACTTTTGTTCGTACGGAGCGTTCGTACGAACATGCCACGTCAGATCCAACAAACTCTTCTATCCACAGGAAACGTGTGTAAATGGGTTGCGTAAATATGATGAATCCCACCTGTTCTATCAACCTGCGCGTGCTCGCGTAGAGGTCATTTACATAATTCCCACCCCTCAAAACACCATATAAGGCCACGTTTCCTGCCTTCTGACAGCAGGAAGTGTCCATTCATTCAAAATCAAGAAGTAAGAGGAACTTCACGCGTTCGGAGTTCTGCTCTCAGTGGCGCTGTGGCTACCCCCCCACCCCCCCCCCCGCAAGTGTCGGATGGTCAAATATCTTTAATTTTACTGTGTTACATTATAGTTTCACTTATTCAGAAGAGTGGCACCGCTACCCCCCACCCCCCCGCAAGTGTCGGATGTGTTTTTCAACAGAAGCATTTTAAATTGTCTCGAAACTACAGTTAACATCATATTAATATTGTAGTGCATATGTTGTGTCTCCCGTGGGTCGTACAGTATCAGAAATCAAGAATAAATGGTTTGATCTGAAAATGGCTTCAAACAAACGTCTCGCCGCAGCACGGACAGGAGGTGGTCAGGAGATGATGGACAATAAATGCCACGCTGCGCAAGATGCCAACATGTTTTGCAGCACAAAGCCCCACATCCTTTCTGTGCGATGTTGGAAACAAAAACCCCTGTTCCTGGACTCAGAGTGCACGTGTGTCGCAGAAAGTGGTCCAGACTGGTGGGTCTGCTGGTCTCACTGGTCTAGACGCCTGCCCCCCCCCCCGCGCTTCTCCTCCATAGCAGCTCGGTTCTTCAGTGCGCGCGGCTCACGGCTCCATCGCCTGCACAACGCGGCGCACGGAGCTGAGGGCGAGGTGATGGAGGCGGAGGAGGGGGGAAGAGGAGGTGGGGGTGGCACACAAGCGCAGGTTCCACTCGGCTCGGAACGGATCGGTACTTTGGGCACTTCTTTTTTATGTGTGGCTGAGAGGGAGATGGACGCACGGCGGAGAGCAGCGCGCGCTCAGCAGCTTCTCTCATGCGCGCTCCTCCTGGTCATCGCGCAGCCACATTCTGCAGGTTATATTTCGAATCAGATATAATAATCTATTGCTCCGATGGTGTTTGGCACAAGATCAGTCTTAATCCGTACTTGTTCTGCGGCGGTGTATGGGGATTTTATGTACCTGGGTGTTAATATGAGGAGCGGCTTTGATGACCAAGGGGAGCGCACGACTCACCTGCGCGACACACCAGACAAATTAAACTTAAAATTATAATTCTAATTCAAACAGAACCTATTGTCAAAAACAATTGTGGTGCGTGACTTTTTTAAACTCAAAATATTTTCTAAATAACGAAATATGAAGTTATTAGTGGAGAAATCCCGTCTGGATGACAGCAGACTGACGCTCCTAAAATATACGACAGGTCCGGACCACTCGTAAATTTTGTTCGTATCTGAGAAAAATCCTAGGATACGAAAACATTGTTGGATGCCACAAATGATCCTAAATCACTCGTACGAACAGTATAAGAACAAATCTGTGCGTACGAACGGTTCGTGCATGAGGCCCACTGTCTTTATTTATTTAGCATTAAACTGTAGTTTATTGTACGTACAAAAAAGATTGGCCCATTCCTTTTCTTGCTACATATCCAGTCTGGTCAAAAAATGAAACCACAAGGAAAGGTGATGCAACAGCGAGAACAGTTGAAACGGTTGCCATGGCGATGGACTGGTTTACTGCCTTCAGGTAGCAGAGAGGACCACAGAGAGTTACATGAAAATGTAGTAATATGTGTTTTCTATGAATTCCTCTGTGCACACGCAGCTCTGAGGTGACGTCAGCTGGTTTTGAACTTTAAGACAAAACTCGAGGCTGTGGATCAGAACACCCAGAACTCTGTTTCAGAGCGGTGTGTGTGTTTGTAGCTGTGATCTCTAATGAGTTTTGAGTAGTTTGAACAAATGTTGCACTTTTTTTAAGCATTCGTTACTGAAGGCGAAGGCGCTAATATTTATTCTTCTGCCTCTGTGTGTACGTGTGTCTATCTGTTAGCAAAATATCCCATGAAGCTGTGGACACATTTTTTATTCAACTTCAAGATGGCTGCTAAATGTGACAAATTAAATTATTATTAAAACTAACTGACCTAAAGAAAATACTTAAAATGTCTGCAACTGTTTGAAGACACTGACCAAAGATTTGATGTCATAGCTGAGGAGAATCCCCGGCAATTACTCAGAGCGCCAACAAATTGCCCAAGATAGTTTGAAAATTTGCCATTAACTAGTTTAAATTAATTCTGTCTCTGTGTTAGCAAAATATCTCATGAACCATTGGACGTATTTTAATGAACCTCTCAGGAAGTGTACAACTTGATTTTTGGAGTCAGTGCAATTCAAGATGGCTGCTGCAATATTAGCCAACAAAAAATGGGAAACACTTTACAATAAGGTACACAAAATTTAACTACTGGGGAACACCTCAGGAACGAATCAGGAGCTAATGGGTATAGTTAACCAGTACATACTGGTGAACACACAGTCATGCCTTATTAGGGGACTACTGGTTAGTTATCTTATAAATGAAGAGGAACTAATCGAGAAGTAATAGGTAGTTACCAAGAAGCCAAAGAGGAACCAATCAGGAGCTAATGGGTAGTTAACCAGTACATACTGGTGAACACACAGCCAAACCTTATCAGGGGACTACTGGTTTGTTACCACAGAAACAGAGGATGAATTCTCCATGTGGGTTCTTAATAAACCCTGCACCAGTGAAGTCACAGCTCATAATTGTCAAAAACTTGTTTCCTAGTGATTACTGGTTTTATTGGATTTTCTCTTTTGTAAACCTGTTGATGAAAGACATTATCAGTTTCATAATGTTGTACTGGTGTCATCTTAACTATGTCTGACTATCACTTACTGAGTACCAAATCGTTGCCTGACTAATATTCTGTTCACTCATGTAATGAAGCATAATACCAAGTACTTACTGAGGAACCGGTCATTACTTAGTACTTGACCATTACCTACTGGTTTGTTCCTGTGGTAACTAACCAATACTGTAGTCCCCTTATAAGGCTTGGCTGTGTGTTCCCCAGTAAGTACTGGTTAATTACCCATTAGCTCCTGATTCGTTCCTTCCTCTTTGGTTTCCTTGGTAACTAATAGTTCTTGATGAGTTTATCTTCATTTACAAGGTAACTAACCAGTAGTCCCCTAATAAGGCATGGCTGTGTGTTCCCCAGTAAGTACTGGTTTGCTATTAGCTCCTGATATGTTCCTGATTCGTTCCTGAGGCGTTCCCTAGTAGTTAATCAAATTTTGTGTACCTTATTGTAACGTCTAAAAAAGCTAAGTCTGGTCCTCTGGACATTCAAAAATACAAAAACAAAAAAAGCAAAAAAAATGTAGAAACGTTTCGTCTTTCGTCCGAAAGACTTCCTTGGTCTGAGATGCTGTATTCAGCTTAGTCTTAATAGCACCCTCCCACAGTGTTGTTTTTTTTGTTGCTTTGTTTTTTTAGTTTTTTTTTTTAATGTCCAGAGGACCAGACTTAGCTTTTTTAGATTTTTCTACCTGGATTATTGAGCATGCACCAGGGCTTATTGTAACTCGTTACCAAAAAAAGGGCTATAACTCAGTCAGATTTACTGGCATTGAGCTACGTTTTGATGTGGTAGTAGCTGCCAGTCATTCCCAACACAACTCATACTTTGGAAAGTTTTGTTCAAGTTTGACTTTGTTCCTTCACAACACAAAATTATTTTAGTCTAAAACTCTATGTAAGGCAGTGAGTGACATCATTCCTTCAAGGAATGCCAGGTATTTGAAATAGTTGTATCACTTGACCAACACGTTTGCAGAATATATATATTTGACTCGCTCGTTTACACCCCGTGTTGCCGTGACGACACAAAGCTGGTCAGATCCCTCCATGTCTGCCAGCATCCACTCTCTCTGGAGGTGCAAATGAGAAGCTAAAATGAAATTTGAGCTTGCTGAGTCCATTTTCAATGTCTGCAAGGTTCAATATTGAATCTATATCCCCTGAAGAAATCCAACCCAGATGACTGGAGCTGCCCTACATAAATTAATCTGCCTCCTGAAACAGACAGTGAGCAGCCTCTCCGGTGCTGCCGGAGCATTTAGTCACTGAGATATGACAGAACTGTTTCCTGCTGGTGGGCAGAGCTGTTTGATAAATGGTGACTGAAAGCAAACTCAGTGGAACATCTGCTCTCCTCTTACTGACTTAATAATTGTCAGATTTCAAGGTTTGTTTTTTTAACACTAACATGGATGTAATTTATGTAAGGGATTTCTTTCAGCTCTTAATAGGTCAATCTGTACGCCTTACAGCTGAAGTTTGTTTGATGAATGAAATGTGTAGCAGACTATCAAAGGTGTCTGCTGTGTGATATTTACAAGCTTAAAAAACTGGAGTACTAATGAAAACGTGGTACAATGTAACATTCAGGCCTGATGTTTCAATAGTACTTAAGAAACTGTTTTGCCACTGCCTTCTTCAAAAAGGTTTAAAGGAAGAAAGAATACACTTAAGATGTTTTTTTTTATTTTATTTCTTTGTCAAAGTTTTGATTTAATTCCATAAAGCAACAACATTTATTTAGAAAAAAAAAAAATCAGTTCAGTTACAAACTTTAGCTGCAATGCAACAAACTATTTCAAATGTACTTAAAGTTTAAAGTTCTAAAGTTCACATCTTTTAAAGTGGGGATTTATGTAAAAGTTATGACCAATTTAATATCTTACCTGTTGCAGGTATCTCTATAAAGAACATCTTTCAGGAGAAATACAGTAGTCCCTCGTTTATCACGGGGGATCTGTACCCTGAAGGCCCGTGATAAGTGAAAAAGTAGGAATAGTAAAACAAGTAGTTAATTTTAGTATTTATATATATATATATGTGTGTGTGTGTGTGTGTGTGTGTGTGTGTGTGTGTG
>JBBPBX010008327.1:0-24027 GCA_038048925.1 Garcialebias charrua | reverse complement strand
GTAGGTGTTTTAAACCCTTCCCACACTCTTGCAATCCTATTCTAAATAATGTTTCTCAACTCTAAATGCTCAAAAAGCACAGAATGTCACAATTTCAGCTCTCTGCCACCTGTTAGCGCTCTTGGCCACGCCCACTTCTCTGCTGCAGAGCGGAGATATGAGGAGGGAGCTTCTCCGCAGCTGTGGGCTGCACACAGGTGCTAAATAATTCAAAATTATTTATTTTACATTTAAAAATTCCATGCTGATTGTGCGGCTCATCCATTAATGAGCCAGTTGTGTGTCATGCCCAATCTTACTTTGAAAAACCGTGACAGAGTGAGGTTGCGCAAAACAATCAGCGACGTAGCGAGGAGGTACTACTGTATAGTTTCATTCTGACAAGACTGAGGAGCTAAGGCTTAGTTTGAGTGGCTTCAAAACCTTTATAGTGATTCCCATGAACAACATTTTGTAAACCTTTATTTAGACAGGCATTTGTTTCACTTTGGTGTTTTCATTCATTCAACCTTTATTTATACAGGTTAGTCTCACGGAGTCATGAGGACTCATTGACAAGAGAGACCTGTTTTAGACAGATAACATATAAAGTACATACAACAATAAACCACAGTAAAATGCAATTAAAGTAAAAGTAGTGTTATCAGGGTGCCATAAAACAAGGTAAAATACTAAAATCAAGAACATACATGTACAGTATTTGCTTTTATGTTTGTTTTGACTTAATCACATGTTTAAAATCCCCTAAAGAAATGAAGAGGTACAGCTTCAGATCTTGTTGCAAGGTGTTCCAGGTTACAGGAGCAGAGTAGGAAAGGCCTTTTTGCCAAGGTCAGTCCACAGTGAGGGGACGCTGCAGGTAATGAAGGCCTGAGAGCACATGCTTACAGTTATACACTCTGGTTTATTTTGTTATTTGCCAGTACAAATGACACTTCCAGAAAAATATCGTAATATTTCTGTCAAAATAACCATGAAGTGTTCTAAAGGTTTAGAAAAGAGCGTCTGCATCCACTGTTGTGAAATTTTTGAGACTGGAGTTGTCAAGATCCACAGCAGGTAGGATAATAATGGTTCATGCCCTTTTCACAGGACCCCACAACAAAAGACCTGAGTTATCTATAAAAGTTCATTTAAAGTAAAAATTTTATGTAAATCCCAACCTTGCTGTAAGGTCTCTGGTCAGCAGTTCTCCAATTCAAACATTTCCATGTTCTGACAGTGACAAATGGTCTTTCCCCTTAGCCTGGTTTAGCTTCAGATTGTTTTATAGCATCTACATTACTTTAGTCATGGTGGCCATTAATCACCAAATTAAAACAATGCCCTCAGCAACAGTAAACTTCAGAACAGATTTTCTACTGTAAAGATCTGTTTAAATTTTCAAGAAATTGGTTAAAAATCAATAGATAATATAAATACTGTATACCATTTGTGCATTATTAACTCAACAATGCTCTGGGTCTCTTGCAGTAGCTAACTTCACTAACGCTAGCTTGTGCAGTACTGTAATAAGAAGTGAAGATTTACTTTCACCACAGCAGTGTTATTTTTTTATACTCCATCTTTGTATTGTCCTCTTACGTTGAAACATAGGCAAATGACAACAAAATAGTATTTTATTTAGTTCATAGTCAAGTAAAAGGAATCTATTTACAAATATCTGCCTTCCTCTTGTGCTAATGCTAGCTTGTACATAGACAAGAAGTAAATATTTATTTTCAGGATAGCTGTGTATATATTTTTATTCTTGTCCTTGAATTGTCGTCTTACATTGAAGCATAGGCAACTGACAACATTGTGTTTCTTTTCATTGTATCTTTAGTTTTAAAAGGAACCTTTTAACCTTTACTGCCTCTTTATTGTGCTAATAATCTTCTGACCTCAGCTGAAGTAAGGAGGACCTTCAGGAGGATTAATCTTCACAAAGCAACTGGTCCAGACAACATCCCATGGAAGGCGCTGAAAGACTGTGCCGATCAGCTCTGCGAGGTGCTGGACGACATCTTTAAATCCTCCCTCACCCTGGCAACAGTTCCCACCTGCCTGAAGACTACCACCATCATCCCAGTTCCTAAGAGCGTTGCAGTGACTGGTCTGAATGACTACCGGCCAGTAGCCCTCACCCCAATAGTCTCTAAATGCCTCGAAAGACTGGTCATGGCCCACATCAAAGCTACCATCAACATCAGCGAGGACCTTCACCAGTATGCATACCACGAGAATCGATCAACAGAGGATGTAATCTCCTCTGGGGTCCACACTGCTCTCATCCACCAGGAGCAGAAGGACTCATACGTCTGTATGCTCTTTGTGGACTTCACGTCTGCCTTCAACACCATGATTCCCCAAAACCTGATGGACAAACTACTCACACTAGGACTAAGCCCCTCCCTATACAATTGGGTCCTAGACTTCTTAACAAACAGACCACAGTCTGTGAGGATCCACAACTTCTCCTCCTCCACCATAACCTTCAGCACTGGCTCCCATCAAGGATGTGTGTTGAGCCCTCTCCTGTTCACTCTGCTCACATATGACTGTTCACCTACCCATCCAGGCTGTCACACTGTAAAGTTTGCAGATGAAACAGCGATGGTTGGATGCATCACAAACAATGATGAGTCCAGCAACAGACAGGATGTGGAACACCTGGAGAGCTGCCTGACGCCAACATAGGAGGATTTGCAGTGGAAATGGTCTCCAGCTACAAGTACTTGGGTGTACACATGAACGATAACCTCAGCTGAAGCAACAACACCACCAGCCTGATCAAGAAAGCTCATCAGAGACTCTACTTCGTCAGGCGGATGTGACGAGCTGGACTGGGAAGCTCAGTCCTCACCTCCTTCTACAGGTGTGCAGTAGAGAGCATCCTGTGCTCCAGCATCAACGTGTGGCATGGAGGCTGCACAGCTGCAGAAAGAAAAGCTCTGCAGAGAGTGGTGAAGGCTGCACAGAAGATGATGGAGTCAGTCTCCCCACCATCCCAGACATTTACACCTCCAGATGCAGGAAGAGAGCCACCTGCATCATGAAGGACCTCACTCACACTTTTTGCCCAAATCCCCTCAGGCAGGAGGTTGAGGAGCATTAAGTGTAAAACCACTAGACTGAGGAACAGCTTCTACCCTGAGGCTGTAACACTCACGAATATCTAAACAGGATAATCACTTTTTAAAAAAATCACTCTAATGCCACTTTAATTGGTGATATGTGACTTATATGTACTGCTGATTAGCCATGCTGCTGATCTCATGCTGCTGATATATTCATTAGTACCCATCCGCTCACCACGGACTCATGTTTGGCTTGCTGTTGCTATGCCGTATTGATTTGGATTATTAGTGTTTAGTTTATATCTTAGATCCTTATATACTGGTTTTTTTACACTTTATATTTTTGCTATTGTTGGATGTAACTGGGACCCTGTGTACATAATTTTGTTCCACTTCATGTACCACATGGCACATAAAGAAACTCTGACTTTGAACTTGAACTAATGTTGGCTGGTACTTCAACAGGAAGTGGAGATTTACTTTTAGCATGGCCATGTATTTTACTTTTTTTATTCCTTCCTTTCTTTTTACATGAAAGCCTAGCAAAACAGATATATAAATAAACAAAATGTTATTTGTAAGTTTAAAATGAATCTTTGTAGATATTCTCTGTCCTCTTCTTGTTCTAATGCTAGCATTTGTTCAAATATCTGTCACGCAAATGCACACACGTTAGTTTGAGTTGCAAGGTCAATAATTATATTATGACTGTAAAGTATTTATTTACAATGAGCAGGTCATCCCGGTTCAAATCCCTGCTCAGAACATTTCTAATGTGGAGTTTGCATGTTCTCTCCGTGCATGCATGGGTTTTCTCCAGGTACCCCAGTTTCCTCCCACAGACCAAAAACATGCATGTTAGGCTGATTGGTGACTCTAAATTGTCTCTAGGTGTAGTTCAAGTTCAAGTTAAGTTCAAATTGTGTTTATTTGTTTGTCATAAGGTTAACACAAGGTTAACAGTACAATGAAATATTCAGGATGAGAAGAAGTGATTTGACTAGCAAAAAAACAAAGAACAAACCAACAAGAACTACTAAAGCAGGCAATAAGTGTACAAAATAAAGTACCAAAATGTTTAAAATTAATATTTACAAGGTCCTAAAGAGAGATAGTAAACAACAACATGGTAGAAAATAACAGTGCAGCAGGATGAATTTGACAGGACAATGAATGACAGGAGGTTAGTGTAGAACCACTAGACTGATGAACAGCTTCTACCCTGAAGCTGTAACACTCATGAATCCCTAACCAGCATAATCACTATGAAAAAACAAACAAACAAAATCCCTGCAATGCCACTTTGATCTCATGCTGCTGATCTCATGCTGCTGATTATTTCATGCTGCTGTGTTCATTTGTGCTCATCTCATGCACAGACTCATGTTCGTGCTGCTGCTGTTCAGCGTATTGTTTTGTATTAGTGCTTGGCGTATTTCTTAGTTTAATGCATTTCTTAGTTTGTATCTTAGATCCTTATTTATTGTTTCTTTTTACACTATATGTTTTTGCTATTGTTAGGTGTAACTGGGACCCTGTGTACATACAGTAACTTCGTTCTACCTCATGTACCACATGTGATGCGAATGACAATACAACTTACTTGAACTTGACCTTGAATTTGTGTAAATAAGTATTTCAAGGTAGTAATATAAGCTAAAATGCACATGATATATGTTGCACATAATTAACATGCTAACTTGTAAAAAAAAAAACTTGTTTAAAAAATTGGAATTTGTATGCATCCTTTATGATTGTCTATTGTTGTTGTTGTTACCCATTGTTGTCATCATTATTTGTTAAAATTTGGGTCTCTCTTGTAAATGAGTTGCCATGGCTCAGTGACGTTAACCTGTATAAATAAAGGTTGAATGAAAAAAAAGAATAAATGAACATAAACTACTCAGGTTGTCAAAAAGGCATTCAATTCAAGATCAACTGGACTTTATTTGTAACAGAAGACGTTTCGCTTCTCATCCGAAAAGCTTTATCAATTCAATGAACCAGACTGTGTGTGCGTGTGGATTTATAACAGGAGTCACGCACCATCATATGTAAAGGAAGAAGGATTTTCAACAAACACAACATCCCAGTACATTTCAAACCCAGCAGGACTCTCAGACAGAGGCTGGTCCACCCTAAGGACAGAACCCCCACACACAAACAGAGTGGTGTAGTGTATGCAGTCCAGTGCAGCGAGGTCTGCTCAGACTGTTACATTGGAGAAACGAAGCAGCCTCTTCACAGACGAATGTCCCAACACAGGAGAGCCACCACCTCTGGACAAAACTCCGCTGTTCACCTCCACCTCACGGACAAGGGACACTCATTTGAGGATGAAAATGTGCAAATTTTGGACCGAGAGCACAGATGGTTTGAGAGGGGTGTTAAGGAAGCTTTGTATGTTAAGAGAGAAAAACCTTCTCTTAACAGAGGAGGAGGTCTGAGATTTCAACTTTCCAAGACTTACAACTCAGTTTTGGGACTGATTCACAAACGTTTTACACCGGATGGGAGCAGAGGTGTCTTGTCTGTGAATTAGACTAGCAAAGTTTGTTGAGAAACCTCTGTTGTTGGGCTGTGAGGTGTTTTTTGTCAATTTACATACAGTTGTTGTGTCTGCTGTCAGAGACTTCAAGGGAACTCCCTACTGTTAAGGTGTGATCTGTCAATTTACATGTATGTGTTACCTCAGCTTGCAATTTACATATGATGGTGCGTGACTCCTGTTATAAATCCACACGCACACACAGTCTGGTTCATTGAATTGATAAAGCTTTTCGGATGAGAAGTGAAACGTCTTCTGTTACAAATAAAGTCCAGTTGATCTTGAATTGAACGCCTTTTTGATTTATCATGTCCTGGACGACTGAGAATCTTCACCAGCATACTCAGGTTGTGTGCAGGTTATTGCACAGGTAGTGAGTAACATGGAGAAGAATGATGATGGTAATGTAGTGACATACATGATACAGCCACATGGCGCAGCAGCAATAAGATGTCACATATGTGGTTTAGTGCAATGTTATTGTCAATAAATGTGCAATACTGTATTAATATTGAGAGTTCAGTAATCAGACAGCTTGTGGATAATTGTCTTTGAGTCTTTTCGTGCATGATGGGAGGCTCATGTATTGTCTGCCTGAGGGTAGTAGATGGAAAAGTCCTTGTGCTGGGTGAGTGTGGTCCTCAATGATGCTGCGTGCTTTATGCAGACATCAGCTGTGGTGGATGTCCTGGATGGTGTGGAGACTGCTAGGAGAGAGGGAATGGCTGTTCGTCTCATTTGTCTCTATGTGTCCCTGTGATGGACTTGCAACCTGTCCAGGGTGTTCCCCGCCTCTCGCACAGTGATGGCGGGATATGGGCACTAGTGACCCCTGCGACCTGAAAAGGAAGAAGCGGGTAAAAAGATGATAGATGGATGGCCAATATATTTTTAAACTTGGTGTTCTCCTTTTCTTTCCTCGAAGGTCTGCTGACTGACAAGATTGATTTGCCCATCGAAGAGGAAGACAATGAGAGGAAGCTCAACTACAATCCTCCGGCTCAGAAGTCGCTGCAGGAGATCCAGGAAATGGACAAAGATGATGAGAGTCTGGTGAAGTACAAGCAGACCCTGCTGGGTCCGGAAGCACTGAACGCAGGTTTGTGTGTTTGTCTAATAATAATAATAATAATAATAATAATAATAATAATAATAATAATAATAATAATAATAATAATAATAATAATGAATTTAATTTGTAACACACTTTTCATTAATACAAATCTCATAGTGCTAGGTAGTACCTACCTGCATGTTGGCCTTGGATCACAGTCTGCATGCTTTTAGATGTTCAGCTACTACAGTATAATGACTTGCTGCAGAGCTCTCACAAGCAGCAACAGAGTTGCTTGTCTCAGCATCTTTGTTCCTGCAGACAGGTCTACGGAAGCTCATATGAGTGAAATGGCTCTCAGTGCTTCGGCGCTGTAACTCAACACCCCATCCTCTGCAGCTCAGGAGCACTTGGCTGTAATCTGACTGGAAAAGCCGAGGACTTTATTGTCAAACAGAAGATGTCAATTTATCCCGGCTTGTCAAATACATCAAGCGACAATTCTTTAGGAGTTACACTCAGAGGAAAATCATTTTTACATTAAACACCTTTTTGTGTAGTTTTACTTGCTGTGTTATTGGGTTTAATAATCTATTTTTAATATGATCAACCAAGTACACATGAGCATCAAAAATTATTTCAAACTAAAAATGCAAAGCACAGTTTGCAGTCATCTGACTTTTCCACCATATTTTTGTATTTGTAGTGTTGAAGAAACAGTTTAAAATTTTTTTCAGATCTGAAGTAGGATTCTGCAGAAAATTTATGAGCAGTTAATATCTTACCTGCTTTAGATAGCTCTGTGAACAATTTCAGTTTGGAAAGGGTTTATTCACACATAAACACAACTTATCAAAAACAATCTATTTACATGTTTATATTTTCAAATCTATCCTTGTACACAGCATTGTTTCCAAAAACGTCCTCGACCACACAGAAACACTAAAAAAACAATCCAAAACGCTGTAACTATGCCAGACCTGGCTGTCTTAAAAATACATCAGAAACAAAAATAAGTTGCAAGCACATGAAGCAGCTGGAAGAAGAGGGTGCCCTCAGGTCAAAGGTTAGATTAGAGGTTTGGAGACAGCAGCTTTAGTCTTAAATCCTTTCAGACCAGCTGTTAGCATTTCAGTTTGATTAAAAATAAATAAAAATCTCCACAAACAGGTGATTTAAAGAGGCATCCAACACAGGTAACATAATAATTCTTTATAAGGTTTCAACCTAACCCCACTTCAATAAATCTTAACCTTTACTTCTACAGATTATATCCTAATCTAGTGTCCCCTAAATGCTCCAGTGTGCTAAACTAATGTACAGTAATAAACTTTCCATCGCAGATTAATGAACAATTTAAACTACAGGTAGTCCTCGACTTACGAACGAGTTCCATTCCTACGGCCGTTCGCATGTCGAAAATCGCCGTAAGTCGGAAAACACACAAGCCGCCACTGATACACGTACATGTACGGTACTGTACAGTTACCAAGCACTTCGCCTATCCTAACACTGTACCCTACATAATTATCAAAAAACACATACAGTACAGTACATTTGGAGGCATAATGACGGAAAAAAATAGTTAATTTCTTACTGTGAGCTGGTGAAGCCTGTTAGCATGTTAGCTCGTTGCATGTCCGACCTCCGCAACTTCCAGCTGCTTCACGCGGTCCAAACTGTTTACAGGAAGGACTGTTAGCATGTTAACTTCTTACATTTGGAGCCATAATGAAGGGAAAAAGAGTTAATAATTTACTGGGAGCCGTTTCTCCGCGGTGTCCCTCCAACAGGCTGCGCCACGTTAGCATGTTAGCCCCTCCAACAGGCTGTGCCACATTAGCATATTGACCTCTCCAACAGGCTGCGCCGCGTTAGCATGTTAGCTCGGTGTCCCTCCAACAGACTGCGCCACGTTAGCATGTTAGCCCCTCCAACAGGCTGCGCCACGTTAGCATGTTCGCCCCTCCAACAGGCTGCGTCGCATTAGCATGGTAGCTCGGTGTCCCTCCAACAGGCTGCTGTTAGCACCTCCAAAAGGCTGCTCAGCTGTTTCTCCGTGTTTTAGCATGTTAGCTCGGTGTCCATCCAACATCTGAGGCTGCCAGGCGGACATCGAGGCGAGCTCCCGGCCGCAGCAGGACTCTCCGCCGCCCGCACAGAACAGCGGCTGATGGCAGGGACAGCAGCGGCAGGATGGTCACCGGATCCCGCGGTGAGCTGGTGGTGTCGGTTGGCGTGGTGGGATGTGGCGGAGCGATCGGCGGCTGCTGCTCCGGGCCTGAGACGTCCAGAGAGTTCACCGACCGTTTCCGGCTCATTTATACGAGCGAAACAATCTCTGATCGGACAGACGGTCTGTCCAAAGCCGGCTATCGAAGCGGAGGTAACCAAAGCTAAACGACAACTGCCGAAAACTGCCGAACACTGCAGAAAACTGCCGAACACTGCCGAAAACTGCCGAACACTGCCAAAAACTGCTGAACACTGCCGAAAACTGCTGAACACTGCCGAAAACTGCAGAACACTGCCGAAAACTGCAGAACACTGCCGAAAACTGCTGAACACTGCCGAAAACTGCTGAACACTGTTGAAAACTGCTGAACACTGCCGAAAACTGCTGAACACTGCCGAAAACTGCTAAACACTGCCAAAAACTGCTGAACACTGTCGAAAACTGCAGAACACTGCCGAAAACTGCTTAACACTGCCGAAAACTGCTGAACACTGCCGAAAACTGCGTAATCGGCTTCAAAATTAATAATAATAATAATAATTTATTTATAAAGCCATTTAAAACAACCACAGCTGCAACAAAATGCTGTATACATGAAATCAAGAACATTTAAACACATAAAATAAGATTTTTATTTATTTTATTTTTTACTTTTATATTTTTATTAATAAGATGGGTTCGTAACACCGAATCATCGTAGGTCGAGGCCGCCGTAAGTCGAGGACTACCTGTATTTCATCGTATTTCTATTAGAAAATTACATTTGATGCCCACACATGTATAAAAATGTGGTGAAACTGCATGTGGGTTGTTTTTCTCTCCTTCAGACCTCTCTGGGCCAAACGTGACGGTGACCAGGCTGATCCTGCTGTGTGAAGATGCTCCTGACCCAATCACCATGGACCTGTCAGGTACACTCCTCTTCAGCACCTTGAATGCTGTCGCTAACCTTGCGTTGGCCTGTCCTTTAATAAGGCATTTTCACTCCAATAAGCTGAAGTTGATGTGTCATGTAAGATAATAACAAGCTAAATGTTTTGCTTCATGAACTGTTCTGAAAAAAAAAAAAAAAAGACAGGCAGAAATGCAGATGCCAGCAACGTAGAGTGGATCCTCTTTTTATTTTCAGCTCTGTAACAGACAGTGTGATGTTTGCTGCTAGAATTTTCCATTTTATTGGGGACGGCCTAGCAAGGCAGCCTCCTATTATCATCCACCTGACAAAGGTTTCTTAACTTTATATCTTACTTTTCCATCAACTTTAATGCGGCCTGAGCTGCAACGTGTACCCCCACAAATGTTATATCAAACTACCAGCTCGGCACCGGGATGTGTGCTTTTACTTTTATTGGCATTTCCAGTTGTGTTGACGTAATTTACAAAGACATGATTTCTAGTAGTAATTTTTCATAGACTGGTTACAAAATATCCAAGATGGTCACCAGAGCTAAAAAGGAAAAATGCGTAAATCGGCAATTTTTAGCCATATTAAGCTGAATTTTGGTGTGGTGGTAGCTGAGAGCAATAACTAACCAATAATTATTTTTTTTTAAATTCAAGATGGCCACCACAGCTAAATTTAAATGGCTTTAAATTAGCTATTGTTATACATAAATCTGAAATTCGGTGTGGTTATGCATGAAGCTGAGAACTTTTCCCATCACATTCTGAATCTGAATCAAAAATCCAAGATGGGCAATTAAAAGAAAAAACATAAATTTAACTCGTTGATATTTTAACATTTTGAGCAGGAATTTTGTATGGTGGAGTGTGAACCCAAACACACAGTACAGTACTGTCAAATCAAAAAATGTTAAATGTTTGCCAGGTGGCAGTCCCCATCAAAGTCTCTCCAGTTTCTCTAGTTTAATTCGTTCTCATTTTTAAAAGCTGAAACAGTAAATGGTAAATGGTAAATGGAGCTTATTTATATAGCGCTTTCCAGCCCCCTGTGAGGAGCCCCAAAGCGCTTTACAATACCAGCCATCCACCCATTCATACACACATTCATACACCGGTAGTGGTAGCCTGCCTTGCAAGGCGCCATCCAGACCTACCGGGAGCAACTCGGGGTTAAGTGTCTTGCCCAGGGACACAACGACACATGGTGGGTGGATGCGGGATTCGAACCTCCAACCTTCCGATCAGGGGTCGACTGCCATTACCACTACACCACGTCCGCCTACAGTAGTCCAAGCCCATAGCATGATGGTTCCACCACTGTGCCTTACAACTGGAGAGCTGTTTTTTTATTCTGAAACTCATATTTGTTTTGTTTTTTAATTCAACCACACATTTGCACTGAATGAAGAAAGCATTCATCTGGTCAAACATTATCACTGCTCTTAGAGACGCATGGTCAGGTCATGGAGGTAACAGGTCCAACTTTCCACTGGCTGAATGCATTATTATCCTCTGCAGGCTGTGCAACATCGTGTACTTTAAGGAGTGTGAACAGGGTCACACACATTGCACCATTACAGAGATGGTTGCTCTGCACTCTGAGCTGAAAGGGAGAAGCTGACAGTGCACACTTTATTCCCACAAGAAACCTTTTTACTACTGCAAGCTTGTTTGGGGCTGCGACTCGGCCTGAACCTTCGGGTCATGACTGCTCCCTCTTCCGAGGCGGCAAACTGTCTGCCACACATCAAACCACCGAGTGGCTGTCACAGCAGCTGTGTGAGGGAGCGGTGCAGCGTTACGGTTCAGTTATAAGAAATAAATAAAATATTGATCGCAGTGCATTCAGGACAAGCTGCTTATAAAAACTGAAAACAAAACCATTAGGTTTACTTCTGTGTACTAACAGCATACAAAGGCTTATTATAGATAATAGTTCAGGTGAACAAAAAGTTGTTCATTTGTTGTTCTTTTATTTTTGAATATTTTCTCCCAGTTGTCCTACCGTAGCAATTAGGCCCTGGAGATATATATTTTTTTATTTTTTATTTTCAGTTTGCAGCAACATTTAATTGAACTCGTTCTCTTTTATAACAATGAAACAAGACGACAAGCCCAGAGCATGATTATTCCACCACTGTGCTTAGCATTTGGAGAGCTGTTCTTTCCCTAAAACTTTCATTTCACTTTCAGCCACTTGTTTTTTGCCCCCACAAACATACATGTTCCAATTCATCCTAAACAGTCCACAAAACTTGAAACTTACCTGGCTTTTTGGCCGTTAACAAACCAAATAATGATCCCCCAAACTCTGATAGACAAACTATCCACACTTGGACTAAGCCCCTCCATCTGTAACTGGGTACTAGACTTCTTAACAAACAGACCACAGTCCGTGAAGATCCACAACTTCTCCTCCTCCACCATAACCCTCAGCACTGGCTCTCCTCAAGGATGTGTGCTGAGCCCTCTTCTGTTCACTCTGCTCACATATGATTGTACAGCCACACATCCAGGCTGTCATATTGTTAAGTTTGCAGATGATACAGCTGTGGTGGGATGCATCACAGATAATGATGAATCCAGCTACAGACAGGAGGTGGAACATCTGGAGAGCTGGTGCAAAGAGAACAACCTTCACATGAATGTGAAGAAGACGAAGGAGATGATTGTGGACTTCAGAAGGAACAAACACACCCACACCCCACTGTATATAGGTGGATCTGCGGTGGAGGTGGTCTCCAGCTACAAGTACCTGGGTGTACACTTGAATGATAACCTCAGCTGGAGCAATAACACCACCAGCCTGATCAAGAAAGGTCATCAGAGACTCTACTTCCTCAGACGGCTGAGACGAGCTGGTCTGAGAAGCTCAGTCCTCACCTCGTTCTACAGGTGTGCAGTGGAGAGCGTCCTGTGCTCCAGCATCAACGTGTGGCATGGAGGCTGCACAGTTGCAGAGAGGAAAGCTCTACAGAGAGTGGTGAAGGCTGCACAGAAGTCTGTGGGAGTCAGTCTCCCCACCATCACAGACATTTACACCTCCAGATGCAGAAAAAGAGCCACCTGCATCATGAAAGACCTCACTCACCCAGCACACTCACTCTTTGCACCACTCCCCTCGGGACGGAGGTTGAGGAGCATCAAATGTAGAACCACTAGACTGAGGAACAGCTTCTACCCTGAGGCTGTCAGACTCATGAATAAATAAATAATAAGAATAAACACTGCAAAATGTCACATCATGTTGATACTGATCTGTTTCTTGTTGCTGTGTTCATCTGTGACCATCTGCTCATAATGACTCATGTTCGTGCTGCTGTTTATAATGATGTTTTTCTACTACATTAGGGCTTAGTGTATTACTAGCTGATGTCTCTCTTAGTTAATCCTAGATGTTA
Source organism: Garcialebias charrua (assembly GCA_038048925.1). Lineage (NCBI taxonomy): Eukaryota > Metazoa > Chordata > Actinopteri > Cyprinodontiformes > Rivulidae > Garcialebias > Garcialebias charrua. The sequence continues at coordinate 10,826 of JBBPBX010008327.1, read as the reverse complement.
TTATTGTTTTTCTCTTGCATTTGTTGTTGGATGTAACTGGGACCCTGTGTACATAATCTCGTTTTCAACACATGTACTACATGCGGTGCAAATGACAATAAATTCTCTCTGACTCTGACTCTGAAATAAAATGTTTGAAAGAGTATTTCATATTTATGTCACTTGTATGGTGTTGCATCCTATGACCTTGCATCATTTTGTATTGTGTAGTATTGTACAAATTCAAAATTGTATAAAAACAAAATTCCTGCTCAAAATGTATGTTTTTCTTTTGCACCTCCTTGCAGTATATTAAAAACTTCCACTTACTTTTTCATGCCTGAACAGCTGGACAGCTGTGGGACACATTTGTCAGACATGCTACAATCCCTTCACTGAAGTTTCAGAGCAATAAAATGCCTCAAATCTGTGAATAAAATAAGATTAGTATAAAATACACTCAGCCGTTTTCTGACCTCCCGTCTAGTTGCTTTGTCTGAGTTTTATTTGACTGCAAAATAAAATTGAATATGTTAAATAGCATGACTGACAGTAAAAATGAAAAACCACACGTGCTTACGCTCATATCTAAGGGTATTACTGACGTATTTAAAAAATGCATGTGTTTGTGAAGTAAACGAGTTGTGCAAAGACATCTCATGTGAACTCCACCACCACTGTCTCCAGCCCATTGTCATTCAGTATTTGCCCAACACACATGTTCAGGGGGGTCAAACTCTCCACTGAAATGTTCATATTCAGCTTTAAAATGGGCTCTCTTAACCAGTTTTAGTTTTTGTGTTACTGTGCAACTTCAATAAAATAAATGATCAGTTTGTAGCATAATTAGATCACAAAAAGATGGAGCATGTTTGTTCTGCTTCTTTCGCGCAAAATATTTAGTCTTTTCTGCCGTCTGTGCAATATTTGCAAAGTGTTAGCATCAACTGAAAAAAAAAAAAAAACGTGGTGGCCCACACTTGTTCATGTTTGCATGCATAAAGGGATTTGTGTGTGTGCATGTGTGTGTGGAGAGCAGGTAGCCGGCTTTCCACACTGACCTAATTTCTCAGTGTGACTCTCCCAGAGGAGCCTCTTCCCTCCTCCTCTCCGTCTCAGGAGATGTGAACGCAAAGCAGAATCAGAAGGGAGCTGCAGACAGGGCTGAGGTTCTCAGAGGGAAACGGGTCGAATCAAATCCAACGGAACCAGACAGAACAGAAATATATTTCAATCATTTACTTTTCTGCTTTGGTTCATTTGCTGCCATCAGGCTCGAAAATGCACAGCACTTAATGTGAACAGGCACAATGAGGTGACTTTAACATTACGTCATATACGTTCGTTTACAATTAAAAGACTTTGAACAGTTGAGTCCTGCCTGTTGTGTCATGATTGTATGGACTGACAACATCCGAATCCGCTGGTTGTGTCCTGAGGTTGTGGGTTTGAGCACAGGTTGAGTCAGTAAAGCCCTTTAAGAGAAAGTTTTTAGTATTTCATCCTCACCTTATATCCCTGCTGCCCTCTGCCTTCGTTCTTCATCTGTCCATCATCTCCTCCCCCTCCTCTGCCTCTCTCATTAGGAAGCACTCAGGACTCACGGATGACTTTAAATTGACAAATAACCCGATTAGACTGTGGATGCGTTCCTGAATGCTCAACGTTTTCACAAACGCCTGAGCTGCTTTTCACTTGTTCAGTAGCTTTTTCAAGTCAGCCTCACAACTAAGAAGAATCATGATAGGGGACTACCTAGCAAGGTAGTCACCTGTTATTATCCACCTGACAAAGGTTTCTTAACTTTATATTTTACTTTTCCGTCAACTTTAATGTGGCACAAATCGCAATGTGCACCTCCCACACAAATGTTATGTCAAAACGACCGGTTTGGCACTGTGATGTCTGCTATTACTTTTATTGGCGTTTCCAGTTACCATAGTGACGTAATTTACAAAAACACAATTTTTATTACCGGTAGTCGTTTTTCGTAGTTACAAATCAAATTTCTAAGATGGTCACCTGAGCTACAAAGGAAAAATACAGTAAAACAGCCATTTTTAAAGATATTAAGTTGAATTTTGGTGTGGTAGTAGCTGAAAGCAATGCCCAATAAATAATGAATTTAAAATAATTCAAGATTGCCACCAAAGCTACATTTAAATGGCTTTAGCTCAGCTGTTGTTACACGTAATGCTGAAATTTGGTGTGGTTATAGCTGCGAATTTCCCCCATCACATTCTGAATCCAAATCAATCCAAGCTGGCGTCAAAAAAATGAATTTAACTCATTGGTGTGTTGTCATTTTGAGCTGAAAAGTCGTGTGGTGGTAGCCGAGCGCAAACCCAAATACAAAGTACTGTTCAATCAAAATTATTAACATGGTCGCCACGTCGCAGTCCCCATCAAAGTTCCTCCGGGAACTTAGTTATTTTCTACAATCACTAGAAAAATACAAACAAAAAGAGCCACTAAAAGTTTGGAATTTAATCTTCATTTCTTTTTATTTAGCTAGGATGAAAAGTTTTGAAGTGATAATGTCAACCATGCAGATTATTCTGGTTCATCTTGTTTCAAAAGGCGAGTGATGGAGTGAACGTTGTGCCTTTCTGCAGGGGACCTGAGCGCCCTGAAGGAGAAAACCTTCACTCTACAGGAAGGAGTGAAATACAGGCTGAAGATACACTTCAAGGTAAGCTGGACGGACAGTTTGATGGCACCTGGGATCCAGTCATTCCTGCATGTCTGTAAATTCTCCCATTACTTCTCCTATTGCTGCTATGATTCTTACTGTCAGTACGTTTTACTCTTGATATTTTTTCATACAATATAATGAAGCCCAGACTGCGTCAGGAAGGGCACCCGGCTTGTGGACGAGAGCAGCCGAAAGAACAACAATAAAACACAAACAGACGACAGGAGGTAGTCTCAGTGTTGTAGTCAAGACCACCTAATCCGAGACCAAGTCAAAACCAAGACCAGAGTGTACCGAGACCGAGACAAGACCAAGACTTTTGGGGTCCGAGACCAAGACCTCAAGTCTTGGAGCTCAGTCTTTTCACAGATGATCTGTCTTATACCATATTGTCACTCACGACATAGTTACAGTTTTAACAGATATGTAAAAAAACATACGTAACTTTTATAAAAATATTTTTTTATAAAAGTTACATACTGCAACTTTGAGTTTGCTTTTGAATGAATGTATCAGTTTTTATACATTTTCAAAGCTATAGAAATCAGACATTCAGTGGTTTATGCACAATAATTTTCACGTCATGTGACCCACTACTTGTGTTTAACTACTCTACTAGATCTGACAGACGAGGCACCCTCATTTAGTTCTCATTTTAAAGCATTTTCTAATTTTACATAATTTATTAGTTCAAAAATCATGGTTTTCACTCAATGACTAACTAGAAAATGCTTTAAAATGATAAATAAATGATGGTGTCAGGTTTATTAGAGTAGTTTACCATTAGTTTTGTGTCAGTGGGTCAAATGATGTAAAATATATTATTTTTTGTTTCTGAGAAGTGTTTGGTTTGGTAATTTGTTGACGGTCACTAAGCGAACCATTACGTCTCGGAGGAGGGGCAGACTGAAACCAGACTGCCTGCTTTGGATCGAACGAGAGGAACGCACCGCTGAAGCTACGGAGCTCGAATGTCCAACGTAAAACTAACTTTACTAACTAGCTTTGCTTTTTGTTAACAAGGATGTGAACAAATAAACTGGACAACGTTCTGGCAATTTAATGGTATTTCCACAGTTGTGGTCTTGACTGGTCTTGAAATAAAATCTCGAGTCCTCAATGTCCGAGACCAAGACCAAATGTGGTCAAGTCTGAGACAAGACCAAGACCATCAAAAGTGGTTTTGAGACCGGGCTCAAGACAAAGACCAGTCTCGAGTACTACAACACTAGGTAGTCTCTCTTTGAAGACAATTGTTTTAATCTATTCAGATTTAATCTATTCATCCCTTCAAAGATGACCAGACTGTCCCTTTAACGAGCTAAGGCTAAGCAGACTGTCGTTTTCTTTAAACATATAATGGTAGTCCTCGACTTACGACGGAGTTCCGTTCCTACGCTCCGTTGTAACCCGAATTTCGACGTAAGTCGGAACATACATACATACTGCCCCATATCCATGTACTGTACAGTAATGTACAGTTACCAAGCACTTAGCCTATCCTAACACAGTTTTTAAAGATGAAGGAGCAAGTTGAATCGCGCTGTCTCCCTCCTCCCTCCTTGCTAGCAGGTTCCATTCACATAAAGGGAGCTGGCTAACTAGCTTGCTGTACGGTGGCCTACCTCCGTCCGTCCGTCCGTCCGTCCAATACTTGTTTACGACGTAAAACCGCCATCAGCTCAGTCCATCTGCCGTCCATCTGCTGTATTTTGTTGTAAAACCGCCGTCAACCTCAGTCCAGAGCGTTTAATCTCCGCCTGTACTTGTCCACTGCTTTGCTGGTTCTGCCGTGAAGCTCCGTCCGGAGCGGGTCTTTCTGTGTTTTTCCGCTGGTTTTCTGCCGTCAAGCTCCTGCTTCTGCGCCGTCAAACCGGAAATAACCGAAACTCGGCTTTTCAAAATAAAAAAATTCAAAATAATTTTTTTCATTGTTGACGTAATCACCCCAGAGAAGGGTGCTGGTCGTCTGTAAAACTGCAGTCTGTACCCGTGTACTACAGTTCCCATGACCCATTGCGATGGGCCGCATGCTACCCAAGCTCTCGCGTGAGCAGCGAGTCTGGAAGGCATGTTCACCTGAGAGTTCAGTTGTTTCAGGTGAGGTGGGTGTGTGTGTGAGTGACACGACCTCCCTGTGAAACTGAGAGCTGGCGTGGCCCTCTAGTGGACGGAGGTTTAATGGCAGTTTGGGGCCTAATCGTTCAAAACGTTCCACTTTTTTTGTTTGTGGACTCATTTGGTCCGGTTCTGTGCAGAGACTTATTAGAGGGGAGTCGACAGACTGTTCTGAACGGCTGCACGGCCTCTTAAAAGGAGCCAAGATGGTGTAGTGGCAGAGCTTTCAACTTGGGACCCGAAGGACGCGGGTTCGCGCCCCGGCCTCTACACACCTTGGGGTGTCTATGAGTGCACACCTAATTCTCCAGCTCCCCGGGCGCTTTCTGGCTGCTCACTGCACCACCTGGTGGTGGTTGGGTTAAATGCAGAGACGAATTTCGTCTGTGTATGGGAAACATACACAGATGACAGACAAAGACATTATTATTATTATTATTATTATTATTATTATTATTATTATTGACTCTGACTTCATGAAAAAATGGTGGGAATTCCCCATTAATGCTGACTCGAGAGAAAGAGCATTTTTCACACTTTGAGATTTTATTATTGCTTGAAAACAATAATTTATCTTCATTACACACATAGGGAAACGTGTTTTGTGTGGTATTGTACATACTTGACCAGTTAGTGTGGGTTTCTTGACCACAGGCTCTGGTGAAACTTGGTTGGCTCTTCTTTTTCCCATGGACCTTACCAAGCTCCGCCCAGAAACGCCCCCTAAGCTCCAACATGGCTGCACGTCTCCCAAGCGCAGCATTGGTGTCAATGGAAAATATGGCGTCGACTGACTCTGCAGGGTATTTCTGAGTCGAATAGTGTATAATTTCTGCCAGATTCCAACAAAATATCAGCCATGACGATAGACAGGGGAACCAACAAGTTCATGTTATTTTTTTTTGTGGACGTTATCAAGTTGTTTGATCCACGCGATGCCTCCAACAGCATGCGCGTCACCGCTAATGCTACCGTCTGATGAGGAAAACATCAGCTCACATGCTCAGCATTATTACAGCTGTGGACAGGATCACTGATGCCTATAGACCCCTTTCACGGATTGCGCAATACCGGAAGCACCGCCATGTTGGAGACACTCGCGCTGTAAACACACAGTAGTTGAAGTCGGAGCTCCGGTTTTATTTCTGATTTGACCATGTTCTCTGTAAAACAAACCTCTGTAAAGAAGACAGAAGCTGCATGAGAGTATGTGGACCAGCTTCAGCCTGCAGCAAAGGAACGTTATTTGGATAAAATACAGATAATTGGCAGCTAAGAAGACCCATACCGGCTGTCCAACATGTCAGAAGATGAGAAGACCTTACCAGCTGTGACCTACGCAGACATTGTGAATTATTTGGTGTTTGGTGATTTATATTTAATTTGTGTGTGTACATATAAATATATTTTGGGTGTGTTTTTAAACACACTAGCTATGTGTATGTGACTCATCATATCAGTCTGAGGATTGAAGCAAATTTTGTCAAAATGATCTTAGATCCCTGTTTTTTAAGCTACATTTGATCCCTGGATCAACCAGATCTGAGCGGTTCCAGAGAGCAATGCCTTGATTTTCCTTCTTAATCCAGACTAAATGTGTAAATGTGTGTTTCAGTTCATTTTATAAGCTCTGTGCAGAACTACATCAATACATATTTTTTAAATAAACATGTGAAGTACTGTACAATGATGGCTGACAAGTGTTATTCAAAATTTTCAACTCTTGTACAGTGTTTCAACACAAATTATATAAATAACAGCTACTCTATGAATCTAATTACAGTAAGAACTTTGAGGTGCATTCTGCAGACATTTATCTGCAAGGCTGGGTAAGTCAGGCATTCATGGTTTTGAGGGTTACTTTTGAAATCAGCGATTTCTGTTGTTGGCAAAAGTTTGTGTGCCTTGCTCGCAAAGCTAATGCTAACTGTAATCTCCATTCATTCTTAAGTGGTTGGTTAGCCGTTGCTGCTTTAGCTGCTAAACACGCCGACAGCGACTTGGGCTAACGAGCTCAGCCATTCGGTGTGTTAGTTAAAATCCAGCCTTCGTGTCACGATTTTGTGCAGTTTTAGGTGAAATCGACAGTAGAGCTCGTTGTGTTAGCTAGCTCATGTGGAGTTAGCAGAGCTGTTTCTTCCCAACTTCCAGGACGTTCAGTGAACTGTGGCTTTCTCTCATCGTGACCGCGTGTTGTTAACTAGCAGGTTTCAAAAGCAGGTCAACCCTTCTCTGCTGGTGAAAGAAATAATTGTTCAGTTTTGTGGTCGTGCACAAGCTTTGATCCAAGCAAGGCATTCAGTTTCACATATAGGGAAACGGTGAATTTTACTTCCACAAATACGGTCAGGGTACCTGACATCTCCTGTACAGATACCCCACTGACGGTGGAGGACCATTTTTCCAGCCCTGACGCAGAAAAATTCTGCACGTATGCTAGCTAGCAATGTAAGTAGCATGTGGTGCCGGTCTCACAAACGCTACCGTAGCGTTTGTTTTGTGAGACCGGCACACACGTGGAAGCTGCGCTGTGACGTGTTATGGGCATTAGCCTATGAAACGCGGCCCTGTGGGCGGAGCTTGGTAAGGTCCATTGGGTGAAGACGCCTGGAGTGTTGCTGAAGCAGCTGAAAAATTAGGCTGACTTCTGCTTTCTGTCCCTACTCGCTGAAGAAGTTCTGGGTTGTCCAGCTTGTTTAGGGACGAACCGGTGTTTAGACCAGGCTTGTCCCTGTTGCGCGCGGCCGCGCGGCTCAGATGTGGACACCGCCCTCTGCTCGTTTGGTTCGAGCGTTGGTCTCTTCTGAGGCGTCTGGGGAGAGAATGTTGTCTCTGTGGTGTGTTTCTGTGACCGCTGGAGTCCCTCATCTGCGCGTAGTGCCTCCTGGGCAAACCTTCACGCAGGGCTTCCTCCTGTTTCCGCCTTTGATCACAGCGGCTCTGGATCTTCTCCAGGGCACCTCCAAACAGCCTTGAAGGCTCCACCGCCTGATGGAGGAAAGTGGAGCGCTGGCTTTCAGGCAGCTCGGTCAGTGTGAGCCACCACAGTCTCAGCCATGCATTTACATTGGGCGATGGCAGCTGCACACGTCATACGGAGGATAAAGTCTCCTGTTCTGCGTGTCTCTTCCAGCGTCTCCGCCACCTGCTTCTTTGATGACATCTGCTGAAGCTGTAGCTTTTCAGCCTGGTACGCCTGCAGCATGGAGGCTGTGTTAAGCGTGCGTGCAGCGAGGCCCTGAGCGCGGTAACACTTCTTCTCCAGCTGAAGCGCTGACGTGCGGCATTGTTTGCTGGGGAGCGTCGGTTTGGAGCCAGAAGTTTTTGGTGCCAAGTGTGCTGCCAAGATCTCGTCCATCGGCGGCATGTGTGCTAGGCCCACCGCCTCCATGTCCTCCATGTCAAGGAACTGCGACAATGGCAGGGAGAGTGGTGCTTTTGGGGCTGCCCATGAGCGGGTCAGCTCAGTCATAAAGTCTGGGAATACAGGCATTTTGTGTCTCACCGGGACCTGCTGCTTCGCCAGAAAGTAGCTGCCCGCCAGTCTAGTCTGTTGTTGGCGAGGTGGGGGTGTAGGCCAGGTCACCTTCAGAGTCTCAGCCGCCCTGCGGCACAGCTCGAACAGGGCCGTGGTGGATCCGTCCGCCTCGCCCGGAGCTGCTGCCGCTCCCTGTGAGAAGTCCTCGGAGTCTCCGTCGTCCTCCTGCTCCTCGTCTTCATCCGACATATCGCATGAGGCTGTGACATACGCCTTGTCTGACTGCAGCATCTCACGCGAGTCAAACTTTGAGGAAAAATTGGGCTGACTCGTGCTGCCTCTCACCTCCTCGTGGAGGTCCATTCGGTCTCCCCAAGTCAGCGCCCCGCTGTCCTCCACTGCGTCAGACTCGAGCTCTGCTGAAGGCCTGAGCGTCTCGGACAAGGGCGGGTCTTTTGCCACGCTGGCGTTCCCCATCGTCCTGGCCACAAATTCCATGTGCCTCTCCCTCACAGTCAGGCGAAGCTGGCTGCAGTGTGTGCACGCGTCCGGGTTGGCTAAAGCAGCTTTAGCGTGTACCATACCCAGGCACACGGGGCCGGCCTCGTGGGTGTCCGGTGCTGCGATGAAGAAGCTGCATTCGTTCGGGCAAGGCCGTGACCCGGGACTCTCCGGTCTTGTAGCCTTACCCGAGTTCTTTGTCTTTTTCTTGGCCTTCTCCGGAGCCATGGCGGGAGAAGACGTCGAAGTTTCAGTTGTTTTCTTTCGCTGCGCTGTTCATCGAATACGGCCTCACAGTTAGCAGGAGCTAAACAGGTCGTGAACAGCAAATTCCTTCCAAACTTAGCTAGCTATGCCAAACTAAGCGGTCCGTAGGATGGTGTTCTCTAGTGACGCCTTGGGTAGGGAGCGCGCTCACCTCCGGTCAGGCAGTTCAGTCACAGAGAAGTCCCGCGAAGTTCAGGTTGAAGCGAAGGTGAAGTGCAATAAGAGGACGAACGTGAGGCGTGCAGCGTCCTTTATACCAGGGGGGCGGGGCCCCCTGGTGACGCTGGACGCTCACTTGCCTTAAAAGGCGTGATTGTAATGCTTCAGGTAAACCGCGCGGGGGCGCAATTCCCATACTATTTGTTGCACCGCAGTGAACTGACTGATAGGGAACTGATGGTGACAGTTTTGATATGGGAGTTGTTTGAGGACATAACGTGCGTTCTGAGAGTGGTGTTTGGGAGACTTGGTTCTGAGAAAGAGAAAAGGAGGAACCGGCAGCTCAGGGAGAATCAGACTCTGCTGAGCTGCAGCGCCTCCAGCTGGAAGGAGCTTGGAACTGCAGTCTTTCAAAACCATAAGGACTAAAGGGCAACTTTTGTGCCATACAGTAATGTTGTTTTTTTCTGTGAGATTTTTTGTTTACAAGTACAACAATGTTTAATTTCTTTTTTTTCCTTCTTTTCTACAACTATAAGCAGTGATGAGTTCATGAGATTCTTTATAAATAAAATTATATTAATTAGGCAAAAAAATTCAAACCAACTTTCCTACTATCGCCTCTGGTTCCGTGTCAGATGAGACAGCTTGTCACTGGAACCAGTGTTGCAGTGGTAAAAAGACAGAAAATACACCCTGATGAGTGTGACTCTGTGTTTCCAGGTGAACAGAGAAATTGTTTCTGGCTTGAAGTATCGCCACGTGACCTACAGGAACGGAGTAAGAAGTATGTGCACTTTAAAGTTTTTATCACGTTTAAGTCTGGTAATTATTAAAACTATTTTAAATCATGATTGGTGTTGTTGTCAGTAAATGTTAGAAAGATGTTTGTTGGTTTTGCTGTTGAACGTCTCCATCTCTGCCCTCAGAGGACGGCGTGGTGTACATGATGGGCAGCTACGGGCCTCGAGCGGAGGAGCAGGAGTTTCTCTGCCCAACCGAGGAGGCACCTAAAGGCGTCATGCTCCGCGGCCAATATCTGATCAAATCCTGCTTCGCCGACGATGACAAGAACGTCTTCTTATCCTGGGAGTGGAACCTGAACGTCAGCAAGGACTGGGACTAAAAGTGTGTCTCCGTCTTTCCCCTTCATCATCGTCTTCTTCATCGTTTGAGCAAACCAGGAAGCTCTGGTTCCTTTCTATTCCTCTCATCCTTCTGCTTTGTTTTTCTTCATGTTACCTCCATCCTGAGTGATTTCTGTGTTGATTAGCGGGTTCTGGCTAGTGCAAGCTTGTTCGGTTTTATATATATATATATATATATATATATATATATGTATATATATATATATATATGTATATATATAATATATATATATAATATATATATATATATATATATCAGAGTCAGAGTCAGAGTCAGAGAGAATTTATTGTCATTTGCACCGCATGTAGTACATGTGTTGAAAACGAGATTATGTACACAGGGTCCCAGTTACATCCAACAACAAATGCAAGAGAAAAACAATAATAACATCTAGGATTAACTAAGAGAGACATCAGCTAGTAATACACTAAGCCCTAATGTAGTAGAAAAACATCATTATAAACAGCAGCACGAACATGA
>JBBPBX010008326.1:40684-62871 GCA_038048925.1 Garcialebias charrua | reverse complement strand
ACTGTTGATCACACATGACATGTGGAAAAGCATAAAGGAAGTTCTCGTCCAACATTCGCCACAAAACAGGAAGTCACAATCACTCATGTCTGGAAGGTCGGATTTTGGTCAAAACTTGTAAGGCTTGCAGCTGGACTCATATTGATATGGGCGGAAGGTGATTTTGAAGATCCGGTATATGCGCACCCTGGTGGAAGCTTGCAGGAACGGAATGACAGCGTTCACGATTGCGACAAGGAAGCGTTGCTGGAGCTCTGGCGGTTGCAGGTGATATCAAAGATTTGTCAAATTGAAAGGGCATTAGTGACATATATCAAGTGGGAGCTTATTCCAGAGTCGAGGTGCGGCCACAGAAAATGCACGGTCACCCCAGAGTTTATATTTTGTCCTTGAAACAGAGCAGGAGCCTTCTGACCTTGGAGACCTGGAGCAGGCGGGGAAACTTAACAACTCTGTTATATAAGGAGGAGCGAGGCCATTCAGAGCTTTAAAAACAAATAATAAAAGTTTAAAATCTATTCTAAAATGGACAGGAAGCCAATGTAGTGAGAATAAAACAGGTGTGATGTGGTCCCATCTAGGAGTGTTGGTTAAAAGGCGAGCTGCTGCATTCTGAACAAGCTGGAGGCGGCTCAGTGTTGACTGAGGCACACCAACATACAGAGCGTTACAATAATCGAGCCTAGAACTGATAAAAGCATGAACAGCCTTCTCCAAGTCACAACGGTTTAAAAAGGGTTTGACCTTTTTTAAAAGACGTAAATAAAAAAATCCAGACCGGACAACAGAGGCGATGTGTTTGTCAAAGTGTAAAGCCTTATCAAAGGTCACTCCAAGGTTTTTCACACTGTCACTGAAGTTAATATTCAAATTTCCCAGGCCAGTTGCTTTTTTGTCACCAAATAAAATCCATTCTATTTTATTGTCATTTAAAAACAGGAAGTTCTTGTTTAGCCAATGTTTGACTGCAGACATGCAGTCAAAGAGAGAAAACATTGGGTTACTGGATCCTGGCCTTAATGGTAAATAGATCTGCAATCAAAGTTGTAGCTGGCTGCAAACTATGAACTGGATTTCCTGAATGTGAGGCAGGTCTTGTTACTCTGGGTTCATGAGACATGCCTCTGTTCAGGAAATCCATTCCATAGTTTGAAGCCAACGTGCAGAGCAGCTGGCAGGGAATCACACGTGGAGACGTTTCATCAGACACAGACATGCATCATGGATCGGAAATCTCTGCAGGTTGGGTCGGAAAAATCCAGTACGTAAATTATTCTGGCATCGAAACCCAATACTGGATCGGATTGGCCCCATCCCTAGCTCTGATGCTACCAGCTGCAGCTCAAAGGTAACTGTGTTCTCATATTATACAAAAACTTATAGACAAGTTGTACAACAAACAAAGTTTATCGATTGTGATTATCGTACCCACCACTGCACCCTGTATTCACTGGTTAACTGGACATCATTAACCTCACGCAGACTCTTCCACTGGTACATTTTCATCTTTAAATCACTTCTTGGTCTGCTGCCCTCATACATCTCCTCCTACATGTCTTTGCGTGAGTGCAGCTACAGCGTGCGCTCTCAGGACATGATTACCTGCAGTGTTCCGTCAGTGAGGACTGAACTTGGAAAAAGGGCCTTCTCCTACTCTGCTCCTGCTTCATGGAATATCTTACAAAAAGATCTGAAGCTCTCGACCTTGACTTCTCTAAATGGTTTTAAGAATCTTTTGGAATCCTGGCAAAAACCATTGCAGATATGTTCTTGTTTTTGATTTTGTACATCTACCTTGTGGTGTTTTGCTAGTTTTGATACTTTGCATTTCACTTTCTATTTCTCTCCTATGTTTTTTTTTTTTTTCTGTTGTTTGTTGTTTAAGGAAATTCTACCATTGCTGTTCATCATTCTTTAGTTTGTAGCAGGTCGCTTTTGTAAATGAGCCCTCGAGGCTCAATGAGATTTACCTGACTAAATAAAGGTTGAATGAAAAGTAATTTGTCTTTTAACAGGTTGGAGAGGCCAGATGAGACACCTCGACTAGAGCCAGTTCTAAATCATACAATTTATGTTTATAAATTACATTTCAGAAGAGTTCATGTGTACCACTCATAGGTTTTGAAATTTTGTTAAATATTTACTAAATATGAATCAATATGTTTAAAACTGTGAAGTCTGTATATTTCATATTAGGTTAAGTTTTGAAAATATAACAAATGTTAGAGCAATATGGTTAAAAGAAAACTGTGAAGTCTGTATTTTATGTTGAGTTAAAGGTTAATGCACTTTGGTAGACAGAAGTCTGTTTACTTTTGTATTTATATATTTTGAATTATTTGTCTGTGATGGACTGGAGACCTGTCCAGGTGTCCCCCGCCTCTCAAACACTGATGACTGGACATGGACACCAGTGACCCCCGAGACTCAAAAAGGAAGAAGTGGATAAAGATGATGGATGAATGAATTATTTGCTCCTAGATTTTTATTTTTGTTTTATTGTTTTAGAGAAATCCAGGCAACTAAGCTAATACTGGTAATTTAAGTTACAGAATTTTATGCACTCCTGTATAATTTGTTCCTATTTTTGGTATAAATGTCAAACGATGCAAAAAGATTTGACACATTAAGGAACCTAAAATTATTGTTTTAAATAAATGTTCTATTTGTTTACATTGTTGTTTATTCTTTTCAGCTTGTCAGTTACATAACTGAAACTAAATTTATGACTATTTCAATAGAAAAATCGTTTTGAATTGAATCATGGCACCAAAAATTGGAATCGAATCGATTCACACCCCTGATACAAACATTCACTGTTCAGACCACTCAGCGACACATCAGATTTCAAGTTAAAAATTGGTATTGACTGATTACAGTACATGTTGCTTGAGAAGTTGAGAAAAGCTCACACTCAATTTATCTGAGTAACTGTAAAATGCATTTCTTTGGTCCCTAAGCGGTGGCAGCCATCTTGAATCGGTTGTAGATGTCAAGCAACGGCACAGAACCGAATCCTGTCCTGACAGACTTTTGCTTGTGCTTCAGACTCCAGGCAGCCTGGACAGGAGGAGGAGAGCTGGAGGAGCTGAACTCGAGGATGAAGCTGTGGAAGCTGAGGAAGCTGCAGGAAACCCAGCAGAGACCCTCTCTGCACCTGGGGTGGGTGTCAGCACACGGCGGGCCTCCCATCTCATGGTCAGACGCAGTCCTTGTTTTGGTGGATCTGGTAGCTTTGGTGTCTTCCTGTTTGTTCATCTGTCGTACGTTGTTGGAACAGGAGGCGCCGCCTGTTGGAGAAAAGTTCCCATCATCCACTCTGTCTGCCTTGGCTGCTCCTCCTAAACCTGTGAGACCTACAAAGCCCCGGTCCAAGAGTCGAATATCTCGCTACAGGTCCAGCTCGTCCCAGCGTGCACGGCGACAGCGCCAGGCTCTTGCCCAGCAGGCGGCAGCAGCAGCTGCTGCAGCAGCAGCAGCTCAGGCAGCAGCTCAGGCATCAGCTGAACAGGGGGCTGCTCAGACTGATGAGGGATCTCAAGGCCCATATGGTTCGGAACATGGAGACTGCAGCTTGGGAGGAGGGGGACATTTCCTAGACGGAGACGGTCAGGGCCCAAACAGCATGCACAGAGGCAGCCTGCGCTTCCCCAAGACGAAGAAGGTTCAGCCTGTCCGCTCCTCTGCACGTTCACACACACGTGCTTCGTACGCGGTCACTGACACTGTCATTCTTCTTTCAGTACTTGGTGACGGAGTGGCTGAACGATAAAAGCCCTGGGGGGGAGAAGCTGCCCCAGGAGCTTCCTGTAGAGCGCCCACTACGAATAACTACTGACCCCACAGTGCTGGCCACCACCCTCAACATGCTTCCAGGTCTATCCCACACCTCACTCATCTGTACAGCCCCCAGACACTACGTCCGCTTCGGCTCACCCTTTAACCCTGAGAGACACAGGCCCCGCCCACTCCGCATGGACGGCACTTACGGCTGCTACAAAAAGGTGACAGAATCACAAAAACACCACAACTTTATCAGTTTGTTCCCATCGAGGTACGTGTGTGTGTCCTTACACTCGCAATCAAACGGTTGTCTGACACTCTTCGTTCAGTCGACTGCTAACTGACGGACTGCTTAGGTTTTTAATTCTAAGTAGATAGAAGGCATACCGTCCACTTCATCCATACCAAGTGATGCAGCGATAGCCATTTGGATCAAACCTGCACTGGTACATGAAAGTTTGTGAACTCTATAATTTTCCATATTTCTGCATCAGTCTGACCTAAAACATCTTCAGATTTTCACACAAGTCCTAAAAGTAGATCAAAAGAACCCAATTAAACAAATGAGACTAAATATTATACTTGGTCATTTATTTACTGAGGAAAATGATCCAATATTAAATTCAGTATTAGTGAGTGGTCAAAGTATGTGAACCTTTGTTGTCAGTACCTGGTGTGACACTCCTCCACCCCACCCCCACCCGTCCAGCAATAACTACAGCTACACATTTCTGGTAACTGTTGATCAGTCCTGTCCCTTTGGAGGACGTTTACTTCACTCTTCCATACAGAACAGCTTCAACTCTGGACGTTGGTGGTTTCCTCACATTAATTGCTCTGTTCATGTCCTTCCATAACATCTGGATTGGATGAAGGTCAGGACTAAAGCCCCCAGTATAGCTCTGCATTGGGCAGAACGCCGCTGCACACCGTGTGAGCGCCGCGGCACAAGCCTTTGAACGCGGGCGTGAACGCGCCAAGCTCAAATTTTACGACTGCCTACGCGCGCGCGTTGTCTCAATATAAACTGCCCAGCACCGGACTGTTTTGTATGAGACACAAATGTATTAAATTCCCCTTCTTCATTGCTGATCTGGACTTTTCTTTTGTTTTTTTTGCCAAAAGTCAAGTGATCGCTTGAAGCGGTCACCATTCGCTTCCTCCTCCGATGAGGAGGAATGAATGAATTTGTCACGAGCGAACCAAATGTCCAACGTGGATGCGCCAGGTTCTAAATATTTCCTGGTGGGCTGTGGGCTGCAGGACCAGCGCTCCCTGTTTTTATTTTATTTTTTAGAACTTTTTATTAACATATAAACACAAAATACCGCTGTGCAGCCCGTGCCTTTTCTTTCACCATTCGACCTGTCAATCAATTCAGTAGGCGTGTCAGCAAATGACCAATCAGCGACCTCAGTTTGTCCTGTGGGTAAACGCTCCACCCTGCTGCTGCTCAAATTACGTCAAGTATTTGGAGCTTCACGCTGAGCTATATTGTGAACTGCCTGCGCGCAGCACGCGCGCGTCGAGCGGCGTGCTGCCCAACGCACAGCTATACTGGAGCCTTTAGACTTGGCCATTCCAAAACATGAACTTTATTCTTCCTTTTGATTTATTTATTACCTATATAATGGTAGGGGAAACACTGATAAAGTAAATATGTGAATAACGTACATTCAAGCATAAACACGAGTATATATGCAGAGATTGAAATACAAACCGGATTCCAAAAAAGTTGGGACACTAAACAAATTGTGAATAAAAACTGAATGCAATGATATGGAGATGGCAACTGTCAATATTTTATTTGTAATAGAACATAGATGACAGATCAAAAGTTTAATCTGAGTAAATGTAACATTTTAACGGAAACATATGTTAATTCAAAATTTCAGTGTCAACAAATCCCAAAAAAGTTGGGACAAGTAGCAATAAGTGGCTGGAAAAAGGAAATTGAGCATATAATGAACAGCTGGAAGACCAATTAACACTAATTAGGCCAATTGACAACATGATTGGGTATAAAAAGAGCTTCTCAGAGTGTCAGTGTCTCTCAGAAGCCAAGATGATAAAAGGATCACCAATGCCACCAACATTTTATTTAATTATTTTTCTGTGTCCAGTGTCCTTTGAATATGCTTTGGCTTTACCAGTCGTAACACAAGGAAATAACAGAATGGGCTCAGGAACACTTCCAGAAAGCATTGTCAGTGAACACAATCCACCGTGCCATCCGCCGTTGCAGCTGAAACTCTACAGTGCAAAGAGGAAGTCATTTCTAAGCAAGCTCCACAAGCTCAGACGTTTGCACTGGGCCAGGGGTCATTTAAAATGGAGTGTGGCAAAATGGAAGACTGTTCTGTGGTCAGATGAGTCACGATTTGAAGTTCTTTATGGAACACTGGGACGCCATGTCATCCGGACCAGAGAGGACAAGGATAGCCCAAGTTGTTATCAACGCTCCGTTCAGAAGCCTGCATCACTGATGGTATGGGGTTGCATGAGCGCTTGTGGCATGGGCAGCTTGCATGTCTGGAAAGGCACCATTAATGCAGAGAACTATGTTCAGGTTCTAGAACAACATATGCTCCATCTAGACGTCATCTCTTTCAGGGAAGACCCTGCATTTTTCAACAAGATAATGCCAGACCACATTCTGCAGCAATCACAACATCATGGCTACGTAGGAGAAGGATCCGGTACTGAAATGTCCAGCCTGCAGTCCAGATCTTTCACCTATAGAGAACATTTGGTGCATCATAAAGAGGAAGGTGCGACAAAGAAGGCCCAAGACGATTGAACAGTTAGAGGCCTGTATTAGACATGAATGGGAGAGCATTCCTATTTCTAAACTTGAGAAACTGGTCTCCTCTGTCCCCAGACGTCTGTTGAGTGTTGTAAGAAGAAGGGGGGATGCCACACAGTGGTAAAAATGGACTTGTCCCAACTTTTTTGGGATTTGTTGACGCCATGAAATTTTGAAACAACATATTTTTCCCTTAAAATGATACATTCTCTCAGTTTAAACTTTTGATCTGTGATTTGTGTTCTATTCTGAATAAAATATTAGATGTTGGCACCTCCACATCATTGCATTCAGTTTTTATTCACAATTTGTTTAGTGTCCCAACTTTTTTGGAATCCGGTTTGTACATCGTCAGATGACGTTTATTACTTTTTAATACTTTTTAATGGCCGTAATTTGTGTTAAATTTATTTACTACCTTTTACTATGTTTTACAGCCCCGCGGATACCCTATATATAGCGCCTTTCCATCTCATCAAGACACTTAAAGCTCTTTACACAACAATCTGTGTCCTCATTTATCCATTCATACAGCACTCTACTAGATCTCTACAAAGCTAATTGAACAAATCATTCTAAAGAGACTGATCAGAGCTTTTTCACATTCATACACTGATGGAACACACATCGGAGGCAACGAGGGGTTCAATGTCTTGCCCAGGAACACTTCAGCATGTGGTTGCTGTTGGATACAAAGCCCCAACTCTTGCATTGGAGGACAACTGCTCTAACCACTCAGCCACAGCTGCCCAATTTAGTGCCAATTAAAAGAACTTCTGTTTAATTGCAATTCAATTTAAGAAAGTTTAAGTGAACCAATTTTTTTTTTTTCATTCAACCTTTATTTAAAAAGATAAGTCACATTGAGCCTCGAAGACTCATTTACAAGTGAGATCTGTTGGACAGACAATAAAAGTGGTGAAAAATGACACACAGGGTTTGGAGACAAAAAAAAATTCCTAACACATTTTTGAAGTTCAAAAAGGTGGTAATGAAAAGAAATCTCACACACGAGCACATAATACTACTACGAAAAAACTCAGGACAGTGTTACACTTTTACTATTTTATGCTTATGTTTATTAAATGTTTTAGTGTTTAGTGTTTAAATGGTTACTGTTGCACCGAGGGACTGAGAGAAACGCAATTTCAATCCTGTGTATGTCCTGTACATATTGCAGTTCTGACAATAAAGTTGACTTTGACTTTGATAATGACGCTGACATTACGCAGAGAGGGGCCGGGGGACGCAAGGGTGGTGAACAGCCATAGAAAAGCACACAGAGGCACTGCAGATTTCAGATAAAATCATTCAGTTCATATACAGTAGTTTCCTCTGGAGAGGATGGCCAGTGACAAATCCAGAGTCCTGAAATGATGACAGAATGTTTATTCAGCTGGGCTCCTCTGAAAAGTCTGTGGAATTCCTCAGCAGAAGGGTTGGGAGGGTGGGGACAGCGTCCAGTTTACAAAACTTTTCCAGGCGTGTTGAGATAAGACGGCTTGTCAAGGCCAGTCAGTGAGCTGAATGTCAGATAAACACGATTGTTTTGGGAACAGGCAGAACTTTAAAGGTTCAGTATGCAGCTTTTGAACACGCTGGCACTTAGAAACATTTTGAACAGAGACACGTTTCTGGTCCCTCCTCACTCAGAGCCATATATGACTCAGCTCCACCTCACTCGCGCTGCAGCCTGGAATGCTCCGCCTCCTCTACATGTCCCGTTTCTGCGCTGCAATGTTCTGTGATTATGTGTTAATAAAACCTTCTAAAAATAAAATAAAAACATGGACCACTGGTCCAGCAAAACAAAAACACCCTGAAACCTGCAGAGCTTCACACAGCCACGTTGGACATGATTTAATTCGCTCGTGACAAATTGATCCACTTCCTCATTTCTGTCAGTGCAGGTCTGGAGGGGAGGAAGCGATCACTTGACTTTTGGCAAAAAAAAAAACAAAATAAAAGTTCAGAGCAGGGATGAAGAAGGGATATTTAATACATTTGTGTCACATACAAAACAGTTTTGCATCGCTTTGAAATTATTTCAACAAGAACCTGCGCGGCCGCTGCAGGCCGCTGCAGGCTGACAGGCGGGGGCGTGGGTTGGGGAGGGGGGGCGTGGGTTAGGGGGTGAAAAGTAAGAAGCTCTGTTTTTATTGGCTGGTAGTAAACTCTGTTTTTATTGGCTGGTTAACTGCGGGGCGCTCTTGGCTTTTTATAAATGCTTTTATTACCACCGGGAGACGCCAGAGGACTATAGTTTTTTTGAGAGATTACATGTCAAAGATCAATGTATCAGGAGATAAGGGCAGAGTGAAGAAATATGTTAAAAAAAATAAACTACATACCCAGCTTTAATGACATCTACCTTCAGTCTGTGTCGGTCCACTCGCTTTCGAAATGTCCAAATTAAAATGACCATACCAATGAAACGTGCCTGAGAAAATCCCCGAGATCTAATCCATTCAGCCAAAAGTCTGGTTACTCGAGACATGAACCAAGCCATCATGTAAGGCAGGCAGCCTGACCAGGTCCAGATTTGCTGCAGACGTCTTCCTTGTGTGTTGACAGACCAGGAACCAGCCAAATCCAAAAAGCAGGAACTAGTTATCATAAATCCAATTAAATATGCGTCTTTAAGATCCACAGATGACAGCAGAGATAGACACGTCATCAATCTTCCAAGTCGATGACATATCCAGCTGTGTTCATGCCAACAGGGCAAATCGGCTCACCTACAGCCTGTCTTCTTGTTGAAGAAATGTTGTCAGTTGTGTTGAGGGACCAACTGACCAAATTGAAGTCCATAGTTATGATTCTGAAGATTTTGTCAGACAGTTTCACAGACAAGACAAAGCAAAAGCAAAGCAGAGACAGAGAAGAGACACAGAATTTGTTTAGTGTCCAAACTTTTTTGGAATGCGGTTTGTATTATTATTTTTTTAAACCTACACAACTACTTGTATATTTTTGCTGTTCCTTTGAATTTATCTTTTCTAATTTTATGTTCGAGTAGGACCTACGCTAAATCAATGATGTCATATTGTCGGTCAGTGTGCGTTTTGTGGCCGGCTGAGGGCTGACGGAGCTTCCAGAACCGTCATGGGGAAATGTAAGTTTTCAGACCTCCCGGTTAGAGGACGCCAGATTCAGAGACTGGCTTCAGCCAACAGCCGAGAGGCTTATTGTCATGTCTGTAAAAAGAAATAGGAAGGAGGAACGCGGCTCGTTTCTCCAAAATTTAACAAGAAAAGCACCTAAACAATTATTTGTTTGCTCAAAATTATAGCAGAGGTGTGTTTCAGTCTAACATTTGCTTAATAAATGTACTGTAATGGTCAAATTAGCTGTATTTCGCTGGGGTGGTACAGCTGTTTTGACAGTTCCAAGCAGTGAGCAGAATGAAGGTGGGGAGAATATGGCAGTCCGATTGAGTCATTAATAGCTGGTGAAGATTCTCAGTCATCCAGGACATGGTAAACTCTAAAAAGTGCAAGAAAAACATAAATAAAGTATAAAGTATAGTATAATAAAGTCCAGTTGTTTTTGTCTTGAACCTTTTTGAATTTGTCATTATAGGCATGTTTTCCTATTACATGATGCAGCAGCCAGCAGCATGCCATACAACTATTACTACTCTGCTTCCATCAAGTGGCTGAAAGTGGTACTGCTCTTTTTTCCCCAGTTAGAATGAATGGAAACGGTCATATCTCAGCCAAAAAATTGTTTTTAAATATGGGAAAAAATCGTATAGGCCGAAAAATACGGTAGTTATTATTTTTCTCCCTCTCTTTTTGAATTGTGCATGTGTTCAGTGTTGAATTATTTTAATTAAACTGTTCTGTTTTCAAGTTTACGTTTTTTCATTTGCCATTAGAAATATGTTGTGTGTGGGAACAATTAAATAACTTTTTGTCTTGGGTTAGATTTAAATAACAAGTAGGTCAGTGCTTTTATTGAGGCAAGAAGCAACTTGATGTATCCAGTAATTATTATAAAACTACATTTACTACCAAAGTTTAGGAAGAAAATGACAGTAATCTATCACTTTACAATTAGTTGCTCTGAACTGAAGTACAAGAGGTTGCCACTACGGTTACAGCTCGGTGTTGTGATGGTATTAAAAAATATTGTGATGGTATTAAAAAGGTATTAAATTTAACTCAAGAATTTCTGTATATTCCCTGATATAAGTACAGTCCATTTACCCTGATGCATGCTCAATAATCCAGGTAGAAAAATCAGTCCATTTACCATTTACTTCCCCGGGGGTGACTGGGTCAAGAGACTCTACAGGTAGATGTTTGTTTATTTTGTAACGCAGCAATCATAGAATGCTTGGGTCTCTTCTGGCGTTTCAAATAAGTGACTTTCTTCCTTAAACGTGACTCTAAGTCGGGCAGGGAAAATACGACAAATTGGCACACCACTGGTAAAGGGCCGATTTATCATAGTTTAATGCTGATCTTTTTTTTCAAGCGCGATACAAAGATCTGGATATATTCTCAGAGTGGTTCCCTGATACTTTACTTTGTTCTGCCTGGACCATCTTAAAGACTGTCACGGCAGCGCGTATTATACACCGAAGCGTATTATCTACCGATTTTTCGGATTTATTTCCAAATACTGTATTGGCCAAAGCGTATTATACACCGGAGCGTATTATACATCATGTTTACGGTATTCTCAGAGTGGTTCCCTGATACTTTACTTCGTACTGCCTGGACCATCTTAAAGCAGCTTCTTTCTCCTGGTAACAATGGAATCCAAGGATGAAGGGCCGCGGTGATCGTCCTGCTGCGGGCTTTGGTCCAGCTGTGCGGTGTGCGCACTCCAATTCCGGGGGAGACGGGAATGTGTCGTCCCCCATAATTTCCTTCAACAACTTGGAGATGAAGTTGGTAGAATCCTGGCCATCTTCACTGCCTTCAGGTAAATGAAGTATGCTCAAATTGGATCTGCGCAATCTATTTTCCAGACTTTCCAGGCGATTTGTTGAGGTTGCGTTTTGGACCTGGAGAGTTTTGACAGCCGCTTCAGCTTGGCATATGCGTTAAAAGTTTATCGCCTGCCAGGGTTTCTGCTGCCACAAGTCGGCCCTGAAAAGAGCTAACTCTGTCCCGCAGTCCATCCGCCGACGCTTGGAGAGGCCAAATTGACTCTTGGATTAGTGTGTCCATGTCATCTTTAAAGTTGATCTGCTGCTTAGATAGTTCTGTGATCAGTTGGGACATGGAAACAGGATCTCTGCATTTACTTTCGCCAGGTGTTTCTGTGTTTGAGGACGCTGCAGCCATTTGCTACTTTGCTGGCCAGGCTGTTTGTTCGCTTGGTTGAAGTAGTGTTTTTATTGTTTAGGATTATCTCTGGCCATTATACTATTGCAGGGAGTGTGTTACTCCGATTGTAAAGTAATTTAAAGAAAGTTGGTTGGGAACCCCTTCACGCTTCATCCTTCCTCTACATCACCAAACCGGAAACCCCAGCTGAGACGTTTCTGGCCTGTTTCTCCCTCAGGGTGGCCTCCCACTTTATTCTTCTTGAACCATTCTTTGGTAGAACCACTTGTGTGCTGAAGGTCATGGTGTTGCTGCATGACCCACCTTCTCTCGAGGTTCAGTCCATGGACAAATGTTCTGACATTTTCCTGTAGAATTCACATACCATATTTTCTG
Organism: Garcialebias charrua; assembly: GCA_038048925.1. Classification (NCBI taxonomy): domain Eukaryota; kingdom Metazoa; phylum Chordata; class Actinopteri; order Cyprinodontiformes; family Rivulidae; genus Garcialebias; species Garcialebias charrua. The sequence goes on along the minus strand of JBBPBX010008326.1, from coordinate 50,604 downwards.
GAATATAGGTCGCACCTGAATATAGGTCGCACCTACGTCAAAATGTGGACCGTGTTTAGCTCTGCTGCAAATGTCTGCCACAGGAGCGCACAGCAAGGCTTTTAAGAAGATTAACACTTAAAAACAATTATTTGTTTGATAAAAATTATAGCAAATATGTGTCTGAGCTGAACTTTTCTTTAATAAATGAATAATTTTAGCAGGATAAACACCTAAAAATATATATTTGTTAGCTGACATTATTGTAAGAGTGTGTCTCAGTTTAATTTTTGTTAATAAATGATTACAAATCAGCTTATTTTATAAAAAAGCCATAAATAGGTCGCACCTGAATATAGGTCATAGGGCATGCAAAAATGATAAAAAGCTGCAACCTATATTCCGGAAAATACGGGTACTTTGACCACTCACTTATATTTTATATTGGATCATTTTCCTCAGTAAATAAATGACCAAGTATAATATTTAGTTTCATTTGTTTAACTGGGTTTTCTTGATCTACTTTTAGGACTTGTGTGAAAATCTGAAGATGTTTTAGGTCAGATTGATGCAGAAATATGGAAAATTATCAAGACTTAATAAACTTTGAAGCACCACTGTATGTGTGTGTATTATCACCTATAATCGACTGAAGTTCGGGGCCCACGCTGGTAAGATGAGTCTCATAAAGAAAATTTTGTTTATTTTACATTTTTCTTCTCAAAAGCTTTAAAACAACTCGCAGTTTATTTTTTTTCTCCACCATTATCCAAGGAGGGCACCACGCCCGGTCCACAGAACTGAATACTCCGTCAATCCCCCACGCAGCTCCGCTACTTCAGGATGGGGAGCGGAGAATGTAGAAGCTCAGCTCAAACATACATGGTGCTATGCTAACAGCTACAAACTTTTATGCTCTCTTTCCACTTATTGACATCAGTCACTGGATATATTTGTAATGTATTTGTAGAATGAAAACAATCCACATCCAGTTTTTTCTACAGAAACTTCAGACACAGAGTTTCTTCCCGTTATATAAACATTTCTGACGCTTACTGTGAGCTTGTTGGTAACGGTGGATGTTTTGACACACCTGTCGATGGCAGACGTGTGATGGAGTCGTCTCTATATGTACGTACAGTATGTAAACTTTCTCTTGTCCCGCCCATAACTTCAGATCCGCTCAAAATATTTAAAGGAGACCACAGATAGGTTTTTAAAATTTTTATATGTCTGTGGGCTATCCAGACAATGTTCATTCAATTTAATACACAAAATAATTCTTAGATAATCAATTATACCCTTTTTAATTCTGCCATTTTTAACTTTCGTTTTGAACGACTGGTTTATGATAATGAGATCTCGTGGCCACGCCCTTCAAAAATCTGTTTACATTAACTCCGCCCTCCAAAGGCAGACGAGGATGTCTGAACTCGCGTTACTGCCACCCAGAGCCCTGCTGTTCAGCTGAGCTGAACTGGACCGCGACGTATTTATTGTGGGACAGATCAGACGTGTACAAGTTGTCGTGTCATTTTTTATTTTTCCTCTGTAATAAATGTACAACTCCCTGACGTCTCCCTCCCTCCCCCTGTGCGCGCGCGCTGGAGGGAGCGGATGTCACTCGCAGCGGACACACACACACACACACACACAGCGGAGCTGTGTCCCTCGATCCAACTACACCTCGCTGCAGCCTGCAGACGGACCTTCTCCCTCGATCAGCGCGCACACACACACACACACAGGTTTGTTAATGTGGTTTAGCGGTACGTAGTCTGGCCTGCTATGACACATAAACCAACACACACACACACACACTGCAACATGCTGCATCGCTGTTCATTCAAGACTCCCATCTGAAAACTATCAATTTTAAATCTGCTTAGTGCGCGCTCCTACGCCATTATCTGGGCTAGGAGGGTCAGAGAATCTTCGCAACGCTCCCTTTAGCTGGCTAGACTCTGTGACATTTTTAGCCATTGTGCTGACATGAAATCAGGAAAAACAACCGTCACCTCTTTTATACTGAAGTGGGTGGAGCCGCACCAGGGGTTGCTAGGTGAGGGGCTGGACTCAGGTTTGAGGTGGGTTGTGGTTGTGGGTTGTGGCTGCGGTTTGTGACGTCACAAACCGCAGGAAGTGAAAACGAAGTGTTTCTATCAAAGATAAATAAATATACTTAGAGTAAATAAACCACTGGGTGCATTTTTTTGGCACTAGGACTTTTTTTTATGAAGTACATACCCAAAGTTGAGTAAAAAACCATTAAAAAGTGAATTTTGCATGTGTGGTCCCCTTTAAACAAAACTGCAAATACTTCTGCATCACCACTAGACGGACTGTCGTACACTTTTCTGCATCCTAGCTCCAAGGTCACGGTCACAAATCAAGTTCGACTGTTGAACACGGTTTCCATTGCCAAAGCCCTCTGTGGACAGGTGCATAACGTGTTGTGTGCTGTGCTCTTGTTCTTCACGCAGAGATGGATCCAACAGGTGGAGGATGAGAGCTGCTCAGCCAGCATGGAGGACGGCACGGAGTCGACCTCGTCCCAGCAGAGCACCAGCAGCCGGTCCACCCCCAACCCGCTCTGCAGTGGTACGGGCACCTAACAGTTGAAGAGACGACGCATCAGAGCTGCCTAAATAAATGAGTTTACGAGGCTCTGTCTAGTTGTTTATCTACATTTTCTCTTTGTCACATCAGAGCTCAGTGCTCCGTTTAAAAAGCGCCACCACAAGTACCTGACCGAGACAACACCAGTACCCTTGGACCACCTGCTCCGGCCGCTGTCACCAATCACGCCGCCGCTCGCTGAGGACTCCCTTCACCCGCTGCTCCACACCCCTCAGGGCCTCCTGCTGCCCAACGGCTTGGCCTACTCACGGGTGACCTCGCTGCCCCCCAGCTGCTGCAACATGCCACTTGAGTTTGAAGTAAGGACACGGCAGAGTCTGGCTGTGACGGCCATGTTCAGGCCGACCCATCGTGTGAGGGAACAGAATTATTTCTGTGTTTACACAAAGATTGGAAACAGTTTGTGTTTAAATCATTTTTAGTGACTTAGTGTTGTTGCCCTAACAGCTGTTTTTAATTTAATCCATTTATAGATTAGTTAGATTATTCTAAAAGAGTTATTTTCCTTCAAAATTCAGATTTGAATTCAATTATAACTTGTATAACATCTTTGGCATTCACAGTTGGCCACTAATTCAACTGAGACAAATGTCTTGAAAAATGAAAGAACAAGTTTAAATTCATCAAAATGAGTTTGGACTCCAGATGTTGACATGAACAAAAATGACCATGATGATCCGGACTGGTGCTCGTCCTGTGGCTGCTCATGGGAGACCACAGTGTTAATGTTAATTCTGTGGACAGCATGTCCAGGTGTTGTCTTTCAGACAGTGTCCTTTGTTTCTGTCTGTAGAACATCTCGTCTCCTGAGGCGTCTCCTGTCCACCGGCAGGAGTCCATCTCTCCAGAGGTGAGTCCACACTTTAAACCTGGTCCAGATGTTCCTGCTGACGTGCTTCTTGAGCCTGGTTTGTCTCTTTGTCGTCCTCAGGCTGATTTTGACATCTCCAGACCTCAGTTCATGGACCTGTCCCTCCCCTCCAGCATGGAGAGTCCCGTGGCTGTTGCCTCAGAGGACTTTTCTCTTCCTGGGGTGGTTTCAGGCCATGACTCCCAAGGCCAGTCATCTGTGGGGGGGTCAGGTCCAGCTTCAGACTCACAGAACAGAGAGCAGGTCTTCAGGACAGAGTTCAACCTCATATACACCTGCTCCCCCCTCAACGCCAACCTTGGGAATCCTGCAGGCACTGACTGGCGCCCCCCACAGGGGGATGGAGGGTTTTCTCCAGCGGACTCTTTCCACTGCTCTAACCAGGGCTCTGTTGGAGACCTTGGGTCTGTGTCCCCTTTTGCAGAGCCTCATTATGGAGCAGGCTACATAGACTGCAGCACCCCCCCACACACCAGCAACCCTCCTCAGAAAAAAAAGGCAAGTTGTTGACGTCTTCACGCTGAAGTGATTGACCTGTAGGAACATCTGAAGCTTTTTAAACGTGTTCTTCTCAACGTGTTTAGAAAGTGAAGCTCTTCTCTCCACTGTGTGTCCAATTATTCTTTAGTACCTGAAGTGAATTGTTTGTGCAGCTTTGATCCTCTTTCCCCCCCCCTCAGTGCTCCTTGACACTCTTTGCCAAGTCTCTCTCCCACTCTTGTTCCACGGCAGAGGGCGAGCCAGCGCAGCGTTAGTCTGCTCACAGGAAGTCTAGCTGTAAGAAGTGAAAACCTCACCGTACACAATATGGTGAATATACTCCCTACAAACATATCTAGAAGTGTGCATGTCAGTATTGTTCCTTTGCATCTGCATTCAACACCCACCCCATGCTCTTGACAGCTTTGCCCCCCCTCCCTCCCCCCCGGCATTCATTGTTATGACCCGCTTGTTTCCAGGGGACTCATTTCAGTGTCCAGAGGTCCATTCATTGCCTCGAACCCACTGGGTCACGAGTTCTTATGATCATGTCAGAACGCAGCTGATGACTCAAACCTGTGGTTCACACCCCCTCTGTCGAACTGGGGCGGGGTGTTACAGACGGACAAGAGTTACCATTCCTTTAAGGAATGCTTATCACCTGCCACTTTCATGTCATTTTGGTCGAGCCTTGAAATGAATCCATCTTTTGACCTATGTGTTGTGAATGACTCCTCTACTACCACACCTAGTCTCTATCAAAACTGACATATGCCCATATTTGGGTTCTGTAAGGCTGACGGCCATCTTGAATCAGATTGTCTCCTAAAGCATTGTAGATGTACACCTAATCATTTCTTTCTGAGCGTTTGATTACAATCTGTCCAGTGGTTCATGAGGTATATTGCTAAAAGAAGGACACGTGTAAAATCTAAAAAAGCTAAGTCTGGTCCTCTGGACATTCAAAAAACAAAACAAAACAAAAAAATTGTAGAAACGTTTCGTCTTTCGTCCGAAAGACTTCCTCAGTCTGAGAAGCTGTATTCAGCTCAGTCTTATAAATAGCACCCTCTCACAGTGGATCGACCAGTTGGCTGATGACAGCCTGAAACCAGCTGCTCACATGATCAAGGAGGACCATCAGCCTAACGATGGATCGTTAGCACTAGTGCATTAACAGAGTACCCGAGTTTTCGACAGATCGAGTGCTTTGACTTCTATCGAGGCTTTTTTGTCCACCTCTGGTACCCGTAGTACGTCACATTTCACAGCGCGCGAGGTAGCTTTTAGCTTTTAGTAGACGCTACAAAATGGATTCCTGTGTGCGCACGGATGTTAATGGAGCAGGCCGTCTTGTCAAAAAGGTAAAACAGTTTATAATTTTATAAATTGCGCTACTCATTGAATCATCCTGTTGATTTTCTTTGCTCTGACCACCGTAGTAGATTGTGACAGCAGGGGGCAGTGTTGCATTGCAGGTCACATATATAACACGGCCGAAACGGCGTCCTTTCTCTCGTTTCACAAACAAAAAGCAGCAAATATTCATCTCTCTAGCTATTAAAAACCTATAAACACAATCTCTAAAAGTAAACCTAAATTGCACAGCACTGCAGGCGTGGTACGGTGTGGCTGTGGCCCCATTTGTTTTTTAAGTTTCGGTTCAGCGCCTTACTTTCACTTTTAATATTAATATTAATAACTAATAGTTTTGTTTTTCCTGTGACTTATCTGCAGTATGATAAATGATAGGAGCATAATAAATGCTCCCAATGTTTTGTTGGTCTTTTTTTTCTTTTTGTAAAGACGTTTTTTATGCATTTATATTTATTTATTTATTTTGCATCATAAGACACTGTGACGTCATCGGCTACTCGAGTGCCGTTCGAGTTTTTTTATGTTAATGTCGAGCTTAAAAATTATGTACTCGTTCAACCCCTAGTTAACACCCTGATGGTTGTTTGCTATTCACAGAGGGCTGAGTGATACTAGCAATAACAGCATTGTAAGAGGGGGACAGTTGAACCCGGAGGCCTCCACCTCTGTTTAATGATGGACGGTTTCTTTTCACAAAGATGGCCTCCTTTACTCCTCTCTCAAACCATCGTTCCTCTCTATCAAGGATGTGAACATCTTCATCCCTGAAAGAGTGACCTCTGACCTGGAGATGAGTGTAGACTGCAGAGTCCTGACCTGATGATGTTGATCTTCTGTGCTGGGCCATCCTTTTGGCCAGTGGCTGTTTAGTTTCCCCGATGTAAGACTGATCACAGCCCTCCTGACACTGAACAGCATACACAATATTACTCTGTTTGTGCCGGGGGACTGGATCTTTGGGATGAACCAGTCTTTGTCGTAATGTATTTTGGGGTTTAAAAGCCACTGGGACGTTGTGTTTAGAAAATAAACGTCTCAATGTCTCTGAAACTCCCGCAACATACGGAATGACCACTGGTCTGGGTCTGGGTTCCTTCTTTTCACCTGATGGCTGGCTGGAGTCCTGTTTGGGTTTCTTCTCTGCTTTCAGGAAGGCCCAGTTAGGATATCCACATTTCTCTAGAGCCTGTTTTGTGTGTGATTTCTCCTTCTGTCTGGCTGCTGAGTTAGTGGGGACGCTGTCTGCTCTGTGGTACAGAGTCCTGATGACTCCTAACTTGTGCTCCAGAGGGTGATGGGAGTCAAACTGTAAATACTGGTCTGTGTGGGTGGGTTTGCGGTACACCTCAGTTTGCAAATTTCCTCTATCAGAAACTGAGACCTCACAGTCCAAGAAAGCCAACCTGCCATTTTTTACATCTTCTCGTGTGAACTTGATATATTTATCCACAGAGTTGATGTGATCAGTGAAATGTTGGACTTCCTGAGATTTAATTTTAACCCAGGTGTCGTCAACATACCTGAACCAATGACTTGGTGGTCTCCCTGAAAAGGACGTCAAGGCTTTCTTTTCTACCTCCTCCATGTACAGGTTGGCAACAATAGGAGAAACTGGCAGACCCCATAGCACACCCATGTTTCTGCCTATAATATTGCTCCCCATATGTGAAGTAGGTTGACTGCAGGCACAGTTTCAAGAGTTGACACAGTTGCTCTGTGGAAAGCGTGGTCCTGCTGTTCAGAGTGGTGTCTGATTTTAACCTTAAACAGACCACCTCTACTGCCTCATCAACAGGAATGCACGTAAAGAGTGATGTAACATCAAAAGAGACCATTGTTTCATCAGTCTCCATGATGACATCCCTCACCTTATCCACAAAGTCCATGGTGTTCTGTATGTGGTGTTCTGAGCTGTCAACTAAAGGGATGAGTACAGACGCCAGATATTTGGAAACATTGTAAGTGACCGAGTTAATCATGCTAACAATTGGTCTTAAAGGTACACCTTGTTTGTGGATTTTGGGTAAATTCTTTCAGGGATGAAGATGTTCACATCCTTGATAGAGAGGAACGATGGTTTGAGAGAGGAGTAAAAGAGGCCATCTTTGTGAAAAGAAACCGTCCATCATTAAACAGAGGTGGAGGCCTCCGGGTTCAACTGTCCCCCTTATACAATGATGTTATTGCTAGTATCACTCAGCCCTCTGTGAATAGCAAACAACCATTAGGGTGCTAACGATCCATCGTTATGCTGAATCTTCACCAAACGCTTTTCGCGCAGCCGAAGCAGCCACTTTACATTGAAAGTCTATGTGGCCGCGCATCTTGGAGCAGCGGGGCGTAGGGCTGTGCGATATGACGATATATATCGTGGGGACGATAGAAACGTGTCTATCGTGCTACTTTCCTTCTATCGTCTCTATCGTGATAAATAAGAATAAAAAAATAACTGTCGCAAAGAAGCTTCATATGGGGTTTTGCGAGATGACGGCGCTGCTTTATGTTTGACGCACGCGCGGGTTTGCGACACATGCTTTACGTTGTTAAACTCGAGAGCAACAGAGCCGCAGGCGCATGAAGCCGGTGTCTCAACAAGGAGAAAACAGCTGCACAGGCAGCCCAAGAAGAATAACTTTTACCAAAAAGAGGGGGAAGCTCACCTTGTTAGCTTCCATTATTTCGCTCCGCTGAAACTCTGAGACAAAATGGGTCCAGAGGACACGAACCCAGAGTCCAACCGAGTCCGAACTCGGGTCCAGTTAACCAATACAAAACAGACCAGAGACACAACAGAACCGCAATCAAACGCAACGTTTTCTCTTTTCTGTTTCTTGCTTTGTTTACTCAAACTTCAGAGCGGATTTCTTCTTCGTGAGTTTCATTAGCAGCTGTTGTTTTACCGCCACCTGCAGGAAAAATTTGGACCAAAGTAGAAAAGGAGTTGTTTGTTTGTTTGTTAGTTTATTCATTTTATAATATGAAATACAACAATTAACGTATTCATAATAGAAAAAAATAAAAAATAAAATGAAAGGTAGCAGATGAAGAATAAATCTTATTAAATCTGCTCCTTATTCATCTAATAACAGTTCAAACAATATTTTCTATAATAACAAAATAAGTAAATAACTCAGTCAATTTTCAATTCACATATATCACACATTAAATTAGATTCATTTATATTTTTTTAGCAATTCATTTTTTACCAGTTTCTTAAATACAAGGAATGATTTGGCTTCCTTAACATTTGTCATTTGTCATTAAGTCATTCCATAATCGTACTCCTTGAATTAAGGTAGATCTTAGGTAGATCTAGTTTCTACTTTGGTCCAAATTTCCTTGTTCTTTTTGTTCACATTCTTATAATTGTAACTATCTGTAGTAAAATAATAAAATAAAAAAACTTTGGTCCAAATTTTTCCTGTACACACACACACACATCGTGTTGTATATATCGTGATATATATCGTTATCGTGATATAAAAAAGTCCATATCGTGATATATGATTTTTTCCATATCGCCCAGCCCTAGCGGGGCGTGACGCGGCGCATCTACAGCATTTCAAGCAGCGCAGCAGGACCCGACAGTCCCTTTTCACGCACGCGCGCAGCAGGAAGCAAGAATATTCCTGCTTCCTGCTGCTCTCTGCTATTGTGATGACGCAACGACGACGGGACTTTCTGTGGACGAAAACAGCCTCCGGTTGGAAGACCTGGCATTTTTAAAGTTGCTGCTGTCCACTTGAGCGTACATCACCCCAAACATAAAAAAAAAAACGTTTTAATCTCAACAAAGACTTTTGGAGCTGCAGTTCGGCTCGTAGAAAACCCACTCAAATAGTAACGAGGCTCACGTGAAGCTGATTTTATCTGCTCGGAGCACAGAAAAACAACACTATCTGACCGAGAAGGGAGCCACACGCTGCTCCCACTGCGCGTCTGCAGTGGAAACCGACATCTGTTTACAAGCAGCAAACACGGTGCGTTAGGAGCTTTTTGATGCGTTTAGTGAGGACCAGGCATTAGGCTGATGGTCCTCCTTGATCATGTGAGCAGCTGGTTTCAGGCTGTCATCAGCCAACTGGTCGATCCACTGTGAGAGGGTGCTATTTATAAGACTGAGATGAATACAGCATCTCAGACTGAGGAAGTCTTTCGGACGAAAGACGAAACGTTCTACAATTTTTTGTTTTGTTTTGTTTTTTGAATGTCCAGAGGACCAGACTTAGCTTTTTTAGATTTTTCTACCTGGATTATTGAGCATGCATCAGGACACGTGTAAAAGATTTTCCCCATGAGCCTTTGAGTGGCAGGTGGTCTGGGTCATCTTTTAGTGTTGACGCTAGGGCTGGGCGATATCTCGATATTTTTTAAAATATAGAAATTGTATTTATTTTTTAATTTTTGCGATATAAGTTGAGACTATCTCGATATAAACTATATATCCGCTCATTCTCAATCAGTTCATCTGGACAGTTTCTTTTTAGTAGAAACGTTTCACCCTCACTCCAGAGGGCTTCGTCAGTCAGAGTAGTCCAAAGCACACTGAAGTTAACCCCACCAAGTAAAGAAC
>JBBPBX010008326.1:17174-40547 GCA_038048925.1 Garcialebias charrua | reverse complement strand
GCGGATTTGATACCTGGACTATTGAGAATGAACTTTCTTGTCTTGAACCACTTTGGACATGTCTGCCTGCCTGGGAGGAGTCGACGAGGGACAAGCCCCCAGAAACCATCTTGGCTACAGCAAACTGGTTGGTCCACTTAAGTTGTTTACTTGGTGGGTTAACTTCAGTGTGCTTTGGACTACTCTGACTGACGAAGCCCTCTGGAGTGAGGGTGAAACGTTTCTACTAAAAAGAAACTGTCCAGATGAACTGATTGAGAATGAGCGGATTTGATACCTGGACTATTGAGAATGAACTGTCGTGTCATAAACTATATAGTTTTATACTGTACAGTACTTGGAAATCCTGCCGTCTCTTTTTCCCAGGCGGCCCCCCTCCTCCTACACACACACAGCCCTCTGCTTTGCTCCCCCTCCCCTTCCTGCTTCTTCAGTGTGGGCGGGAACTCGGGCAGGAGGAGCCGTTTAGTAAACACAGCAGCTAGCGTGTGTGAAGCTCCCAGCTCAGTCAGATCTGACTCCTTGAAATAAAACACGGTACAGAGCTCATTTAGCCGTGCTGTGTGTCTTTTTAGAGGAATAGAGAGAGGAAGCGCAACATTAATAAAGCAGCAGTTTATCATATCACTAAAGATACGGTCCTTAGCGGCTAACAAGACGGCTAACGCTTTAGTCGCTGAGGATCGTATTTTTAGCGATGTGATAAACTGCTGCTTTATTAATGTGCACTTCCTCTATTCCTCTAAAAAGGCACACAGCACGGCTAAATTTACTCTGAACCGTGTTTTATTTCAAGGAATCAGATCTGACGGAGCTGGAAGCTTCAAGGTTCCAAGTGGAGGATCACTACAGCAGTTTCACACAGGCTGACTAACGTGAAGACTGCGCAGCTGAATGGACTGCACTTATAAAGCACCTTTCTATCTTATCAAGACACTCAAAGCTCTTTACAACACAATCTGTGCCTGATTTACCCATTCAAACAGCACTCTACTAGATCATTACAAAGAATGAGTTTTATCACATTCATACACTGATGGGACACACATCAGAGGTAATGAGGAGTTTCAGGAACACTTCAGCATGTGACTGCTGGTGGAATCGAACCTACAACTCTCCCATTGGAGCACAACTGCTCTAGCCTCTCAACCACAGCTGCCCCCAGCTGAAGAGGATTATTATTTAATATGTGTAAATAGATGTCTAAAATATAAACTATTTAATAGCCTATATGTAAATAGTTTATTTTTAGGATTTTATTTTGTACAGCTACAGTGTTAATAAATGTCCCTGTGTGACAATTGGGACAAAACTTTGACTCAAATATATTTTTGTTATTACTTTATGGAAAGAAAAATATTGAGATATATATTGTATATCGCTATTTTTGTTTTTAAAAAAATTGAGATATTAATTTTGGTCCATATTGCCCAGCCCTAGTTGACACATGTTTGTTCACTAGTCAAAGAAAACCTATTGTTAGAATAGTTGTATCTGTTCACGTCCTGCTTAATATTTCAAAACAACTGAGCTTCATTTGTGATTCACCACGTTGTTATTTTAAGTTTTAAAACTTTTACCTTCTCGCAACAAATCAGCACTGAACTCCCGCATATGTCGACCATCACCAATGGTCGTTTTTCTTTCCATTACTCAAACTGTCTGAATGACTCCCCGAGAAATCTGGCATCCAGAGCAAAAACTAGGATGATTTCAGTATAAAAGTCTGACCTGTACCTTTCACAATAAGAGACAGATACATCTACAGCTCAGTGGGGTCACAACAAAACAACAAACTTGTTGGCGGAACATTTTTATAGTTGTTCACAAAATGAACAGGACCGTTGATCCTCGGTGACCTTTATTGAATCTCTGGATACATTAGAAATGTTGGGAAATAAATTGACACAGCGGTCTCTGTGCTTTTATTCTTCTATTTTCAGCGTTTGCTCCTTTAGCCTGTTTATTTTTACTTTTTTCAGTTATGCAGCTGTTCTTTGCTCCCTTCAGCTTCTTTGAATTTTGCACCTCTTGATGTTTTTCAAGTAATCTTGGGCTTGTTCGGCAGTTTTCAGCAGATTCATTCGTACTGATTTTCTTTACTTGTTTATAATTTTATTATAAGCAATAAGACAACAATTTAAAATATTTCAGATTCCTATAGTTTTATAGGGAGGGAAAGTAGTTTTAAAATAAGAAATGAAAATTAAAACTGCAAGCAGCATTGAGGCCCTCGCAGCAAAGCGCCGCTCCAGCCTTATGGCGATCGCGTGAGCTCGGATTTGGAGGAACTGATCCTCACCCCGGCCGCATCACACTCGGCTGCAAACCGCTCCAGTGAAAGCTGTAGATCACGACCTGATGAAGCCAATAGGACCACATCATCTGCAAAAAACAGAGAAGAGATTCTAAGGCCACCAAAACGGATCCTCTCAACACCTTGGCTGCGCCTAGAAATTCTGTCCATAAAAGTTATGAACAGAATCGGTGACAAAGGGCAACCTTGGCGGAGTCCAACTCTCACTGGAAACGAGCCTGACTTACTGCCGGCAATGCGGACCAAGCTCTGACACCGGTCGTACAGGGACCTAACAGCCCATATCAATGGGCCTGGTACCCCATACTCCCGGAGTACCCCCCACAGAACCCCCCGAGGGACGCAGTCGAATGCCTTTTCCAAGTCCACAAAACGCATGTAAACTGGTTGGGCAAACTCCCACGCGCCCTCCAGGACCCTGCTGAGGGTGTAGAGCTGGTCCATGGACTAGAGAAACAAAGGGTCACTAATCTGGGGGTGATAATGGACCCTTCCCTGAAACTTAACAGTCACGTAAACATGATTGTTAAATTCTGCTTTTTTCAGCTGAGGAGGCTGTCTAAGCTGAAGCCCATACTATCCAAAAAGAACCTTGAGACAGTAATCCATGCTTTCATAACATCGAGGCTCGATTACTGCTATTCATTTCTGTTCGGAATCAGTCAGTGCATTGCACGTCTACAGCTGGTCCAGAATGCTGCAGCCCGATTCTTAACTGGTACAGGCCATAGAGAGCACATCACACCAGTTTTGGCCTCCCTGCACTGGCTACCCATTCACCTTCGGATCCAGTTTAAAATACTCATGTATGTTTTTAAATCTCTGAACAGTTCCGCTCCACCCTATCTCACTGACCTGCAGCCGTATGTCCCACCGCGCTCTCTGAGGTCAGCAGACCAGATGCTTCTGTCAAATCCAGATACTCACCGTAAGCTCAGAGGTGACAGGGCTTTCTCTGTTGCAGGTCCAAGACTGTGGAATGAGTTGCCACTGAGTGTCAGGCAGGCTCCCACTCTCACAGTCTTTAAGTCTCGCTTGAAAACCCACTTCTATTCTCTTGCCTTTAACGCAGTGTGATTTGTTTTGATCCTCATTGTTGGCCATTTTAGTTAGTTTCTGTTGCTATTTGTATCTATATTTTTATTTTATATTTTCCTGTCTGCTGTGCTTGTTTGTTTCTATTGTACAGCACTTTGGTTAGCCTTGTTGCTGTTTTAAGTAATAATAATAATAATAATAAACTTTATTTGTATAGCACCTTCCTACAATGCCTTGCATTGACCAAGGTGCTTAACAGGATAAAAAGATGAATAAACTGGAACAATAAATCAATGAAAATAGAATAAGAAACAACAGCAATAAAAGAAGGCAATGGAAATAAAAATGCTACATACTAAAATACCAAAAGTAATAAAAGTTACACACTGAAAGCTTTTTTGAACAAGTGGGTCTTCAGTCTGGTTTTGAACAGAGTCAGATCAGAGGTGGCACGCAGCTCAAGGGGGAGACTGTTCCAGGCTTTTGGGCCGGCAACAGAAAATGACCGGTCTCCCCATTGTTTGTACCTTGAGTGAGGCACCTCCAGCAGGTGTTGACTGGCAGAAGTGCTCTATAAATAAATTGGTATGGGATGGTATGGTAAGTATAACAGTTAATACAGTATAGGGGCGGCCGTGGCACAGTGGTAATGGCAGTCGAACCCCGATCGGAAGGTTGGAGGTTCGAATCCCGCGTCCGCTCACCATGTGTTGTTTTGTCCCTGGGCAAGACACTTAACCCCGAGTTGCTCCCGGTAGGTCTGGATGGCGCCTTGCAAGGCAGGCTACCACTACCGGTGTATGAATGTGTGTATGAATGGGTGGATGGCTGGTATTGTAAAGCGCTTTGGGGCTCCTCACAGGGGGCTGGAAAGCGCTATATAAATAAGCTCCATTTACCATATAACAACAGATAATATAACAACAGTTAAAATGAACATCAACAGTTTTAATAAATATAACAGTTTTAATAAATATCACAACAGTTGAGAATTGAGAAAGCTTATCGGATGATGAGCGAAACGTCTTCTGTTACAAATAAAGTCCAGTTGATCTTGAATTGAACGCCTTTTTGATTTATCATGTCCTGGACGACTGAGAATCTTCACCAGCATATCACAACAGTTATAATAAATATAACAATATGTATAATAAATATAACAGTTACAAAAATATAACAACAGTTATAATAAACATATCAACAGTTTTAATAAATATAACAACTGTTATAATAAATATAACAACTATTTTAATACATGTAACAGTTAATAAATATAAATATATTTTGACCAAGATGGCCGCGCTCAGTGTAGTTGCAGCTTCACAGGATCCCAGTGCTTTCCCAGTTTTTAGTAGTTTTGATACTGACTCTGTGCCTGACTCCGCACGATTTATGCATGTGAACTATAGTCGAACTGAATTGATGAGAATTGGAGCGGATTTGCCACGAAACATAGCAGAAATCAGCAACAAACTCAGAACTACGCTCGGCAGAATGTAGATCTTAAAGGGATTGTGACATGATTTTGTAAATTTGAATATTTGTCATCTACATGTACCTGGAAGCTGCAGCAGAGGCATACCAGCATGCAGAAGAGGAAGTGCCCCTCCTGGCTTAAGAGGAGGGGACGCCGGGCACGGGTTATGGGGAGGCTGCGAGCTAATGCTAAAGCCGGAAAACTCCCGATACCGTCTCTCTTTCTGTCAAACGTCCGTTCGTTGGACAGCAAGATGGATTTACTTCGTCTGAGAGCGGGCGCCTCAGAAGAGATGATGAAATGTGCGGTGCTTTGCTTCACGGAAACACGGATTACAAGTGAAACGCCAGATACAGTCTTTCAGCTGGATGACAGACTTTTGAGTGGACAGCTGCAGCGAGCTAACGGGGAAATCACGAGGAGGCAGGGTGTGTATTTACGTCAGTAAAAGTTGGTGCACAAACTGTACTGTGGTAAAAAATGAATATATAAAAAAATATTAATGGTCCCTGCTCATCTGCCCCCGCTGAGACGCCCCAGACCGGTACAAAAGAAAGTTAAATGTTGGAGCATGGACAGTGGCCCCGTACTGAGAGATTGTTTTGAACGAACAGACTGGCAGGTTTTTCAGAGAAGCTGCTGAAAATGGAGGATCACTTGATCTGGACCAAAACGTATCCTCAGTTCTGGGGTACATTAGTACATGTACTGATACAGTCTCTACCACAAGATATGTTAAAAGCTACCC
This sequence comes from Garcialebias charrua, assembly GCA_038048925.1. Lineage (NCBI taxonomy): Eukaryota > Metazoa > Chordata > Actinopteri > Cyprinodontiformes > Rivulidae > Garcialebias > Garcialebias charrua. The sequence continues at coordinate 34,967 of JBBPBX010008326.1, read as the reverse complement.
CAACGTGCCACCGCTGTGGCGCAGAGAGATAAGCGGGCGTCACATATGCTTGAGGCTTTCGCCTCTCCACAGGCGTCGCAGGTTCACGTCCCGGACCAGACGAGCTCCTTTCTGTGGTGTCTCCCCCCCTCTCCACCGTTTCGCCCTCTCCCTCTCCAATAAAGGCCACTAGTGCCCAGAAAATGTAAAAAATATAAAAAAAATAATTAAAAAAAGCTACCCCAACAGAAAACCTTGGCTGAATGCAGAGGTTCGCACCCTGCTGGCAGCTAGGAACACTGCCTTCAGATCTGGAAACTCTGAAGAGCTGAGAAGGACTAGGATTGAGCTTGTTGCTGGCATTAAGAGGGCTAAGGCTACATATGCACAAAGGATCGAGGGTCAATTCGCCTCACAAGACCCATGGAGCATGTGGAGGGGCATTAAATGCATAACAGATAAAGGCAGTAACGAACAATGCCCCAAAGACCCATCTCTGCCTGATGCCCTCAACAAGTTCAATGCATGCTTTGAAGACTCAGACCACCCAACACCAGACTCACCTCACCACCAGATGAAGAGCATCTCAGCATGACCGCAGCAGAAGTAAGGAGTACTTTCAGGAGGATCAACCCTCACAAAGCAACCGGCCCAGACAACATACCCAGGAAAGTGCTGAAAGAATGTGCCGATCAGCTCTGCAAGGTGCTGGCCGACATCTTTAACATCTCACTTACCCTCGAGACAGCTCCCACCTGCCTGAAGACCGCCACCATCATCCCAGTCCCAAAGAGCTCTGCAGTGACTGGTTTGAATGACTATCAACCAGTGGCCCTCACCCCAATAGTCGCTAAATGCTTTAAAAAAACTTGTCATGACCCACATCAACACAACCATCAACATCGAGGACCCTCACCAGTACGCATACCGTGAGAACCGATCAACAGAGGATGCCATCTCCTCTGTGGTTCACACTGCTCTCACCCACCTGGAACAGAAGGACTCATATGTCCGTATGCTCTTTGTGGACTTCACATCTGCCTTCAACACCATGATCCCCCAAACTCTGATGGACAAACTATTCACACTAGGACTAAGTCCCTCCATTTGTAACTGGGTACAGTACTAGACTTCTTAACAAACAGATCACAGTCAGTGAAGATCCAAAACTTCTCCTCCTCCACCATAACCCTCAGTACTGGCTCTCCTCAAGGATGTGTGTTGATCCCTCTCCTGTTTACTCTGCTCATGTATGATTGTGCAGCTACCCATCCAGGCTGTCATATTGTAAAGTTTGCAGATGATACAGCGGTGGTGGGATGCATCACAAACAATGATGAGTCCAGCTACAGGCAGGAGGTGGAACACCTGGAGAGCTGGTGCAAAGAGAATAACCTTCACATCAATGTGAAGAAGACAAAGGAGATGATTGTGGACTTCAGAAGGAACAAACACACCCACACCCCACTGAACATAAGAGGATCTGCAGTGGAAGTGGTCTCCAGCTACAAGTACTTGGGTGTACACATGAACTTAACCTCAGCTGGAGCAACAACACCACCAGCCTGATCAAGAAAGCTCATCAGACTTTACTTCCTCAGACGGCTGAGACGAGCTGGTCTGGGAAGCTCAGTCCTCACCTCCTTCTACAGTTGTGCAGTGGAGAACATCCTGTGCTCCAGCATCAACATGTGGCATGGAGGTTGCACAGAAGTCTGTTGGAGTCAGTCTCCCCACCATCACAGACATTTACACCTCCAGATGCAGGAAGAGGACCACCTGCATCATGAAGGAGCACACACACTTTTTGCCCCACTCCCCTCAGGAAGGAGGTTGAGGAGCATTAAGTGTAGTACCATTAGACTGAGGAACAGCATCCACCCTGAGGCTGTTAGACTCATGAATCTCTAACCAGAATAATCACTGGGAAAAAAATCAATCACATCATGTTGCTGCTGATCTGTTTCATGTTGCTGTGTTCGTTTGTGCTCATCTGCTCATACAGACTCATGTTCGTGCTGCTGTTCGAAGTATTATTTTTATGCTACTAGTGCCTAGTGAATTTTTAGTTGATGTTTTTCTTAGTTCATATCTTGGATATTATTACTGTTTTTCTTTTACTTTTTATTGTTGGATGTAACTCGGACCCTTTGTATATAATCGCGTTTCATCACATGTACCGGTACCACATGTGGTGCGAATGACCATAAAGAATCTCTGACTCTGATAACAACAGTTTTAATAAATATTGCATATTCAGCACTTGCTCTTCTCAAGGGCGGGACGTCTCCTCTCGGTCTCCGCTTTGCTTTTGCTTTGTCTTGTCTGTGAAACTGTCTGAGAGCCTCTCTTCTTCAAAATCTCCCGAATCATAACTATGGACTTCAATTTGGTCAGTTGGTCCCTCAACACAACTGATAACATTTCTTCAAAAAGAAGACAGGTTGTAGGCGAGCCGATTTGCCCTGTTGGCATGTACACAGCTGGATATCTCATCAACATGAAGACTTGATGATGTGTCTATCTCTGCTGTCATCTGTGGATCTTAAGGACGCATATTTAATTGGATTTACGATAACTGGTTCCTGCTTTTGCATTCGGCTGGTTGTTGATTTTATCTACAATCAAGGAAGTCATCGGCAGAAAATCGGGACCCGATCATTCTGCTTGCCTTTGTGATGGCTTGATTCATGTCTGAAAACATAGACTTTTGGCTGAATGGATTAGATCTCGGGGATTTTCTAAGGCACGTTCCATTGGTGTGGTCATTTTAATTTGGACATTTTGGAAGCGAGTGGACCGACACAGACTGAAGGTAGATGTCATTGAAGTTCTGCTTGTTCCCAAAACAATCGTGTTTATCTGACATTCGGCTTCCCGACTGGCCTTGATAGGCTGTCTTACCTCAACACGCCTGAGAAGTTTTGTAAACTTGATGCTTTCACCCCCCTCCCAAACCTGCTACTGAGGAGTACCACAGACTTTTCAGAGGAGCACAGCTGAATAAACATATTTCATCATTTCAGGACTCTGACTGTCCTCGGCAGCTTCCCCCCCTCCCCATGACTGTGCACAGATCTATGAGCTGGCTGCTCAACCGCCTTTGAGTCCCCCCCGCCCTCTGCGTAATGTCGGCGTCATTATGTGCTTGTGTGCAAGACTTTTTTTTCATTACCACATTTTTGACCTTCAAACAGAGGTCAAAAATGTGTTAGGAATTTTTTTGTCTCTGAACCCTATGTGTCATTTTTCACCACTTTTATTCTCTGTCCAACAGATCTCACTTGTAAATGAGTCTTCGAGGCTCAATGTGACTTATCTGTTTAAATAAAGGTTGAATGAAAAAAAAAAACTGTTTTAATAACAACAACAAAGTTTATGCTCAGTCATCCACGTACCAAATCCAATAATTCTCAGTCGGGTCATCTGGACACTTTATTTTTTTATAGAAATGTTTCACCCTCTATCTCAGGGGTAGGGAACCTTTTTGGCTGAGAGAGCCATAAACGCCGCATATTTTAAAATGTAATTCCGTGAGAGCCGTACAATATTTTTAAAACTAAAAACAAGTAAATGTGTACATTTTATGAAGCCCAACACTTTTAAAGTACAATAAGTATCTGAATGCTTTTTAATAACATTGTTATGCTGTTGTTAACAATGATAAAGTATTTCTTACCATTAATGTGACTTCTGGTGCTGCATAGTTTTGCTGATGGCCTTGTAGTCTGGTTGATATGTAGTGAGGTTAAGCTGACCACCTGAATGACCAGCGACATCACCTCACCAAGCTGCTCGCCACAGATCTGAGCACAAAGCGCCTCCTGATGTAGGATGCAGTGAAAACTTAAAATGGGTCTCTTTTCCTGTTCACGAAGCAGTGCTACAAATCCTTTGTTTTTCCCCACCATGCACCATCAGTACACACTGAAATAAGTTTGTCCATCTGTAGATTTTTTTCTTTAGTGAACTCAGTGAAAGTTTTTAATAAATTCTCCCTTCTTGTCCCTTTCAGAGGCAAAACAGCAAGACTTTCCTCACGTAGTGTGTCATGGCATGTCTTTTATTCGTTTAATTATCTTGTCTTTATCCGAAAAGTCGTCAAAAAGTTCATTGGCAACATCAAGCATGAATGTTTTGGCGTACTCACCATCTGTGAATGGCTTCCCGTTTCTCACAATGGCGAAAGCACCAGCAAAACTAGCTGAATTCCAGTCACCTTGTTGAGTCCAAACACGGAGGTGCTGCTGACCAGCTTGTACTCTGCCCAGTAGCTCTTCACATGCTTTTTTCCTGCTGTCCCCCACAGGATATTTTGATGCAAAGGCAGCATGGTGTGTGTCAAAGTGCCGCTTTATATTTGAGCGTTTCATCGAGGCAATTTTATCATTGCATATCAGACACACTGCAGAACCTGCACTCTCCACAAAAGCAAATTGCTCTGTCCATTCCGGCTGAAAAGTACGATAATCCTCGTCTCGTTTTCGTTTAGCCGCCATCTTCATCACACAGGTTTCCACAACTAGCTAAGCTAGCTGCTAGGAGGGATGTTTACTTCCTGATCACGTCTCCTCCCGTGTCCTTGACGCATCATCCGATTGGCTCCGGTCAGCGCCAGTCACCCGCGGACAGCTGGGATTGGCTCCAGCCACTCGCGGCCATGTTTTATATTTTTATCTGCTTTTTTAAATTTTATTACAGGTAGTCCCCGACTTACGAGCGCTCTAACTTACGAGGTTCCGGACTTACGAGCTGGCGAATTTTTGGAAAAAACGCAAAAAATACTGAGTTTTTCTGTGTTTTTTCACCACAGTTCGTTAGCTAAACATGTGGACACACGTTTCCGATCATTTTTATGCACTCATAAGCAGTTTTTCGATGAAAAACGAGTGTTCGTAGTCGCGCTAGCAAAACCGTTCCAACTTACGAGCGAAATTCCGGACTTACGAGACACGTGGCGGCCGTTCCAATTTACGAGATTTTCGTGTTACGAGCGCCTCGTTGTAACGGAACTCGCTCGTAAGTCGGGGACTACCTATTATTAAAGATATGTCTGCGAGCCATATGCAGCCATCAAAAGAGCCATATATGGCTAGCAAGCCATAGGTTCCTGACCCCTGCTCTATCTGGAGGGCATCATCAGTCAGGAGTTCCAGTAAACTGTTTCCCCACCAAGCAGTAAACACCTTTTCATTCAACCTTTATTTAGACCGATAAGTCACATTGAGCCTAGAAGACTCATTTACAAGTGAGATCTGCTTAGAAAAACCAAAAGTAATGAAACTGGACACATTAGGAAATGGAGGCAAAAAAAATCCTATCAAAATCTTCTTGCCTGAGAAAAAATTTATAATATCAAAAAAACACCTTGCACAAATAAGCACATAGTGACATAGACTTTCTGCAGGGGGTGGGGTGGGGGACACCGAGAACAATGAGCAATGTCCATAGATGCTCTTGAGGGCACTGTAAAGCCCCTTTCATAAGACGCATCAATCCGTCTCTGATGCGTGTTCAGACCTCCAATGAGCATTCAGAAAACATACAAATGCGCCTTGGCGAGTTAAGTTGACTCGCCCCTGATCCGTGAGCAGAGGTAGTGTTAAACCCGCATCTGTCGACTTGTGAAAGGTCTCGGGGCTGCGCGGCTTCAAACTGATTTGAATAATGACGTACTCTCCCACGTACTGTCCCGGCGCACACTGTCGCGCTGTATTTAAATGTGTAAACAACAACATGACATCTGTATTTTGCTCGCGCATCACTTGCTATTCTTCGCCGAATCTTTTTCTTTTTTTATTGATCATCACGGAAATGTCTAATTGGGGTGATGCAGAGACCTGTGTGCTCCTGTCTCTGCGCGCAGAGGAGGAAAAAGGGACTTACCGGTACAGTGAAGGATGGGGCCCTTCTGGAGCGGATTGCTGTACTGATGCGAGAGCAAAAAAAACCCAAAAAAAAGCATTCGGAGAAAAACAACGATGTTCGCTAGCGTCGCCATGTTTGTTTACATCCACCTCTGCGGTGCGGTCCCACGTTAAACACGCAGGCACCACGTCCTCTGAGCTGCACATTTTCACCACGCCTCTTTTCAACACTCGCTGCAAATCGTTTTGTGAATGCTCCATTGAGGGCGGTCCATGGCCGGATTCACCTTTGTTTTATGAATGTGTAATAGAATAATGATGCTTGTAAGGTATTTAAACACTTACTGAGCCATCATTATTGTAGATGCGCAGTTTAGCAGACTTTAATCTTGCACAAACTGCCACCAAAGTGCGAGTTCTTCCTTTTTCCGATACTAAATTGTTTTTACTGTGATTAGACAAGAAATGTAACTTCACAGGAAACTTCAATTTATATTGGTCTACCAAAAAATAGACCTTTTATTGAAACTATCACAAGAATTACATTAAACATTTGTATCGATATTAGCTCTGATTTAATAACTACGTTGACAAGAATTCAAATTAAAACAAACAGACAATTAGGAACTTAACTGTTGGCACATTTACTTGACAGATTAAATAGCTTATGAAAAATAAGAAATAGGAGGAAGGAGTTCTGGAGCTAAGTTAACCAAAGTTGTTTACTTTGAACCAACCAGGGTGGCAAGCTTTCCCATACGGATCTTAGCTGTACTTCCGACACGTGCAGCATACAAGCAAAGCCTCTTTACCTGGTGACGAGACGTCTTGCGAGGTGAGGACTGAGAAGTTTGTGGACACTAACGGACTGTGTGGTCCAGTGAGCGTCCAGATGACTTCGTGCGTGTATGACTGGGTCAGACGAGCGGGAGCACGCGTTCACCGGCAGGAACAGACTCCAATCGCACTGGTTGAACTTTCAAAATAAAACTTTAGAAAACAAATTCTTCAGAACGGAGTGAATGGATCAAAGTAAGGCTTTACAATGATCCCCGCTGAGACGTGGGTCGTTGACACATGACCGGGCGTCTCCAGCTTTCCCAGAGGAGAGAGCAGGTTGACAGTTCGTACTCCTCGAAACTCTAACCCAAAATGCAGGAAGTGCCCCTTAAGAAGGGGGTGTGACTTAGTCACATACTTCCTGCTGATTGGTTGTTGCACCCCTAGAGAGGGTGTGACTTTGCAAATGAGTGAGTTTGAGTGACAGATGATAGGGTAGACAAAACATAGAAAACATACGTGAGAAGATGCAGGTGCATGTGCACAAGTCAGTACTTTGTTTTGAGAACTGATTCATTGTTTTTAGAAAGGACGGGAGACCGAAAGCAAGCTATGTCTAGCACTTTTCCTTCGAAACAAAAACAGTTCAAACAAATACGAAGGATTGTCCATTCAACCTTAGACACTTATTCTGCATAGAGCAGACAGTTCAAAGCACGATCATTCTGAGATGTTCTCTTAACTTTGTCATATTTAAAATATACCATCTTAGTAAAATCATCATTGAAATGACAAAAATACTGTTTGATCAATTCTGAATTAACACACATTAAAGAGAAAGTTCAATCTGATTAATTAGTGTCCATTAATTCATAATAATTGTAAAGAATATAAGTGTCCATTTGTCTCCTTGAGGGCCTCAAGAAGGTGTAACACTGAGAGTTCCAGAGAGATGCAGAGAGGCCCACATCCCATACGGACATGAGGTTGCTATATCACTACAAATGACCCGATGGGTATTAAAGCCGGACTGGTCTGTGCGGGAACTGCGCGGGTCTGACTTATGAAAGGGGCTTTCGAGTTCTAATAAAGGCTGGGTTATACTCCGCAAGACTCCCTATTTTACGTATTTTACCCCCCGTTGAGTGAACAAACATTGCACAACTTCTGGCTGCACTCCCGCTGTGATCCCCCGGTGACAGCCCATCTTGTACGTGGCCCCCAAGCAGAACTGCAAGACATCTTGCAGTTTTGCTTGGGGGCCACGTACAAGACGGGCTGTCACCAGGGGATCACAGCGGGAGTGCAGCCAGAAGTTGTGCTACCTGTTTTCACTCAACGGGGGGGGTCAAAAGACGGAAGTATAAACCAAGCTTTATAAGGATGGAATAATCAGTCAACTCCCTCCGATGAGATCCGTAAACATTCTCGAGTTATGTCGGGGAATGGCCAAGGTCAACGCTAATGAGAATCCAAGAGTCCTGAAATGATGACAGAATGTTTATTCAGCTGGTTCACTCTGGTTGACGATGGAATTCCTCGATGGGCGGGTGGTTGAGCATCAGATTACATATCCTCCAGGCGTATTCAGATAAGGTGGCCTTCAAGGCCAGTTGGGGGAGCCAGATTCAGATAAACACACAGTTATTTTGGGGACAGGCAGAACATAATGACATCTACCTTGAGTCTGTGTTGGTCCAAAAAATGGTTCTGAAATGTCCAAATTATGTGGCCACACCGATGGAACGTGCCTGAGTTAAAAAAAAAAAAGAGATCTGATCCATTCTGCCCAAGGCAATTGAGTCTGGGTACACAGGCACAAACCAAGCCATCACAAAGGCAAGCAGAATGATCAGGTCCCAATTTTCTGCCGACGACTTCCTTGATTGTAGATAAAATCAGCAACCAGCTGAATCCAAAAGCAGAAACCAGTTATCATAAATCCAATTAAATATGCGTCCTTAAAATCCACAGGTGACAGCAGAGATAGACACTTCATCTCTTCACTGCCCAGTTACATGCCTGCAGGGCATGTCCGTGCAAAGCTGAATTTTTTACCGCATACTCGGTGTTGCACAATAAACTGCCCGGTGACGGACTGTTTTGTATGCGACACCAATGTATTAAATTCCCCCCTTTTCATCCCTGATCTGGCCTTTTCTTTTGTTTGCCAAGAGGCAAGCAATCTTTTCCTCCTCCGTAGACGCCATGACTGAAATGGTGAGAAATTAAAGAATTTGTAATGAGCAAATTAAAATCCGATACAGCGTGGCTGCGGGAGGGTCTGAAGATTTCCTGGTGGGCATACCATTTTATTTATAGAGCACTTAAAACAGCGACAAGGCCAACCAATGTCTTGTACAAACAAACAACAGGTAACACATAGGCAAAATACAAAATGAAGTAAAATCAGAATATAACATAAAAACATTGCAGATAATGAATATAACGACCAAACACAGATCATCTGGTGTTGAAAGCAACTGAATAGTAGTGAGTCTTTAAATGAGATTTGAAAACCGAGAGGGAGGGGGCCTGTCTGACAAGCCGAGGTAACTTGTTCCTAAGTCTTGGGCCTGCTACAGAGAAGGCCCTGTCACCTCTGCGTTTAAGACGAGTTCCTGGAACTGTGAGGAGCAACTGGTCCGCTGACCTCAGAGAACGTGGTGGGACATACGGCTGTAGCAAATCAGAGAGATGGGGGGTGGACTGTTCAGCGTTTTGTAGACATACAGGAGAATTTTGAACTGGATTCGAAGATGAACCGGTAGCCAGTGTAGGGAGACCAAGACTGGTGTAATGTACTCTCTTTTGCCTGTACTGGTTCAAAATTGGGCTGCTGCGTTCTGGACCAGTTGTGGTTATGCAATGGTGGTCTGACTGACCGATTCTGTTCATAACTTTTATGGACAGAATTTCTAGGCGCAGCCAAGGTGTTGAGAGGATCCGTTTTGGTGACCTTAGAATCGCTTCTCTGTTTTTTGCAGATGATGTGGTCCTACTGGCTTCATCAGTTCGTGATTTACAACTTTCACTGGAGCGGTTTGCAGCCGAGTGTGATGCGGCCGGGATGAGGATCAGTTCCTCCAAATCCGAGGCCATGGTCTTGAGCCGGAAAAGGGTAGCATGCCCTCTCCGGGTCGGGGAGGAGGTCCTGCCCCAAGTGGAGGAGTTTAAGTATCTCGGGATCTTGTTCACGAATGAGGGAAAACTGGAGCGTGAGATCGATAGGCGGATAGGTGCAGCGTCCGCAGTGAAGCGGGCGCTGTACCGGTCTGTCGTGGTGAAGAGAGAGCTGAGTCAAAAGGCAAAGCTCTCAATTTACCGATCGATCTACGTTCCCACCCTCATCTATGGTCATGAGCTTTGGGTTATGACCGAAAGAACAAGATCTCGGATACAAGCGGCTGAAATGAGTTTTCTCCGCAGGGTGGCTGGACTCTCCCTTAGAGATAGGGTGAGAAGCTCAGTCATCCGGGAGGGACTCGGAGTAGAGCCGCTGCTTCTCCACATCGAGAGGAGCCAGTTGAGGTGGCTCGGGCATCTGGTTAGGATGCCTCCTGGACGCCTCCCTGGTGAGGTGTTCCGGGCATGTCCCACCGGGAGGAGACCCAGAGGAAGACCCAGGACACGCTGGAGGGACTATGTTTCTCGGCTGGCCTGGGAACGCCTTGGGATTCCCCCGGAGGAGCTGCTCCAAGTGGCTGGGGAGAGGGAAGTCTGGGCCTCCCTACTTAGGCTGCTACCCCCGCGACCCGACCCCGGATAAGCGGAAGAAGATGGATGGATGGATGGATGGTCTGACTGATAGTGGTTTGAGTATTCTCAAAAAGGTGTTCAATACAAGATCAACTGGACTTTATTTGTAACAGAAGACGTTTCGCTTCTCATCCGAGGAGCTTTATCAATTCAATTAACCAGACTGTGTGCGCTTGGATTTATAACAGGAGTCACACACCAACATATGTAAATTGCAAGCTGAGGTAACACATACATGTAAATTGACAGATCACACCATAACAGAGTTCCCTTGAAGTCTCTGACAGAAGACACAGCCCCAAAACTGAGTTATAAGTCTTTCCAAGACTTATAACTCAGTTTTGGGGCTGATTCACAAACGTTTTACACCGGATGGGAGCAGAGGTGTCTTGTCTGTGAATTAGACTAACAAAGTTTGTTGAGAAATCTCTGTTGTCCGTGCGCACCCTAGGGGGCTACCTGGGACTTCACCCAGGGAGGGGACCACACCGTTTGGATAAGTGAGCTTCGTGCGCCCTGGGGGAGCTCCGTGATGGTTCACCCAGGTGGGGGGCACAGAGTTAGGGGAAGCCTGGTCCATGCGCACCAGGGGGGGGCTACCTGGGACTTTACCCAGGGAGGGGGCCACACCGTCTGGGTGGCCAATTCGTGCGTCTGGCCAAACGGCCGGGCCCCTGGAACCCGACCTGGGGGCCACCTCGTGGGCAGACCTCTACCAGTGCCCCGGGGGGGACCCAGACCATCCACTCCCACTGCCGGTTCCCGGCTGCCACCCACCGTTGCCTCGCACCACCCGGAGGAACCCGGTCCGGAGGGCAAAATTGACGGGTCTGTCCGCATGGCCGGGCCCCCGGCTGAGGGGCCCCATCCCAGGCAAACCTGCACCAGAGACCCAGGGGGGTGCTGCAGAACCACTACCCAGCTTGGGTCACCTCCATCCTGGGTACAAAGGCTGAGAAGCCAGTAGGAACGGAACTCGCTCGTAAGACGGTGACCACCTGTATCATCATTATCAGTATGTGTCGTTTTTTATAATTTTGGAAGTCATACTATAGTAGGTGTCATTTTTAATCATTTTGGAAGTCCTACTATAGTATGTGTCGTTTTTAATCATTTTGGAAGTCATACTATAGTATGTGTCATTTTTTTAAATCATTTTGGAAATCATACTATCATTATGTATCATCATCAGTAGGTGTCGTTTTTAATCATTTTGGAAGTCATATAGTATGTGTCGTTTTTTTTATCATTTTGGAAGTCATACTGTAGGCCTATGTGTCGTTTTTTATCATTTTGGAAGTCATACTATAGTATGTGTCGTTTTTAATAATTTTGGAAGTCATACTATAGTATGTGTCGTTTTTTTTTATCATTTTGGAAGTCATACTATCATTGTTTCATCATTATCAGTATGTGTCGTTTTTTTTATCATTTTGGAAGTCATACTATAGTAGGTGTCGTTTTTAATCATTTTGGAAGCCATACTACAGTATGTGTCGTTTTTTTTAATCATTTTGGAAGTCTATCATTATGTATCATTATCAGTATGTGTCGTTTTTAATCATTTTGGAAGTCTAACTATAGTACAATATTTTTTAAATCATTTTGGAAGTCATACTATAGTGTCGTTTTTAATCATTTTGGAAGTCTTACTATAGTATTTTTTTTAAATCATTTTGGAAGTCTTACTATAGTATGTTTTTTTATATCATTTTGGAAGTCATACTATAGTATGTTTTATATCATTTTGGAAGTCTTACTATAGTACATTTTTATATCATTTTGGAAGTCATACTATAGTATCCTGCCAGAACAAGATCCGGGAACGCCCTCATTTCCACCGTGTGCAACTTTTCAATCGATTTCCTCAGCCCATAAAAGTCCAAAGTCATTGCGCTGTAAAAAAAATTCTTGTTAAAAACTCGAGAGGAGACGTTGTCCATGTCTGTGGAGTGATTACCATTGCAGCACGCGCATCAGCAGCTCGCGGACACGCTCCTGCCAACAGACACAGACCTCATGTCCCGCGGGGATGAAGAGTCTTCATCCACCTTCAGCTCCGTCTCAGAATCCAAAGCAGCAAACGGACATTTTAACGGCACAAACCTACCACTAACCACTCATTGGCCCTCATGCACGAAACAGTTCGTATTCTTATCCTAAACTCTCGGTCATGTGCTCATTCAGTTTGCACTACTTCTCATATTTGCACTAATGTTTGTATTACATTACTGCCTATAGTCATACTACTGTTTACATTCACTGTTTACATTTATTAATACTGTTTACATTTATTACTACTGTTTACATTTACACTACTTTTATATCTACACTACTGCTGATACATATACAGTATTCTCTGACTAGCCTTATTTAAGGATGCCCAATGTGCCTTATGTGCCTTACTGCATATGCCACTTTGCCTCTATACCAACATCAACTACCTCATACATATACTGTGTACATTAACTCATATGCTGCTTTGCCACTCTTTGCAAATGTCAATGCTAGAACCTTCAGTTTATTTTATAGATATACTTTTTATACTTTTATACTACTATGCAAAAACTCAGGACAGTATTACACTTTTATTATTTCATTTTATGCTTATGTTCATTAAATGTTTAGTGTTTTAGTGTTGGTGTAAATTTTCATACTTTTATACTACTATGCAAAAACTCAGGACAGTGTTACACTTTTACTATTTTATGCTTATGTTTATTAAATGTTTTAGTGTTTTAGTGTTTAAATGGTTACTGTTGCACCGAGGGACTGAGAGAAACGCAATTTCAATCCTGTGTATGTCCTGTACATATTGCAGTTCTGACAATAAAGTTGACTTTGACTTTGACTATTTAATATTGTATTTAATTCATTTATTCATTCATTTAAAAGAGACGAAATAAAACATATTCATCAAAAAGAATACACTGAATGAAAATAGTGCAGAAAGAAGATAAAAAATTATTATATCACCCCCTTATAATAAGCCCTTGGTTTGTAGCAAATTCATTTTTTTGGCCCTCAGTGTATTTGACTTTGACACCCCTGCTCTAAGCATTAAATATATACTTTTATTTAATTTTCAGACTCACCTTGTCTTTTGTCTCCAGACTTTGTGGATCCACTCTTCTCATGTAGTTAGTTTCTGTGCTCACATAATAGTCTCCCTTGTACTTGACAAAGTTCACATTAGCATTGTCTGTCGCTTCTGTTCACACATAGACAGGTCAAGAACATATAGCTTCAGTAAAACTTGCTTTTCTCACAGCCATTATTGTAAAATGTTCAAAGATTGTTGTTTATTTTTCTCTTTAATTCTTTATAAGTTTTGCTCCATGCTCACATTGATCTGTTCTTCACAATATACAGTACACACACACTAATATAGATCTGTGCTCCCTTTGGCTGGATAAAGCAGCCTTCATAAGTCTGTGAAAACCTTTCATAACATCTAACATATGCTCATAAAAAAGAAGGAACGTGTATTTAAATCTTTTTCAATTCGATTCAGTTCAGTTTATTTGTATGGCGCCAAGTCACAACAAAAGTTGTCTCAGTGCACTGTACAAAGGCATTCACACATAAAAAAAGCCAATTAGTAAAAGTTATCTATCTAAGGAAGCCAGCAGATTGTGTTGAATCTTCACTTTATTGCAGTCTCTCATCCTGAGCAAGCACAAAGGCAACAGTGGGAAGGAAAAACTCCCTATTAACAGAAAGAAACCTTCAGCAGAACCAGGCTCAGGACAAAAGGCCATCTGCTTCAGCCAGCTGGGTTTGAGAGGAACAGGAAGAGGAAACAAACAAACAAACACACACACATTCGCTGGTCCAGGTGTACTTTGTATTGGAGGAACAACAAAAACAAACATTTTGAAGATAGAAATAAATACAAATACAAACAGCTAGAGTAGAGCAAGTAAAGACAGCAGCAGCTTTAGGAAATATGGTCAATTTGTCCTCCACCAGTCTAAGCCCAGTACAGTATACTGTAACTAAGGCATGGCTTATGAAACCCAAGTTGACCCTAACTATAGGATTTATCAAAAAATTAAGACTTACGCCTAATTTTAAAAGTAGAGGACAAAAAACTGGAAGTTGGTTCCACAAGAGAGGAGCCTGATAACTGAAAGATCTTCCTCCCATTTTACTTTCGAAACTCTAGGAAGTAAACCTGCAGTCTGTAAGCAAAGTGCTCTGTTAGGAAAACATGGAACAATAACATTTGTAATATAAGATGGAGCTAGGTAGTTGAGGGTTTTGTACAAGTATGTTAGAAGTAAGATTTTGAATTATATTTTGAATGTTTCCAGGGAACGCCTTGGGATTCCCCCAGAGGAGCTGCTCCAAGTGGCTGGAGAGAGGGAAGTCTGGGCCTCCCTACTTAGGTTGCTACCCACGCGACCCGACCCCGGATAAGCGGAAGAAAATGGATGGATGGATGGATGGATGTTTCCAGGGAGCCATTGGAGATAAACTTAAACTGGACAAATATGATCTCTCCTAATAACTCTCATTAAACTCTGGCAGCAGCATTTTGGACCAACTGAAGATGTAAAAGATTACGATTTAAATATGTTTTGTACATCCAGATAATAAACAACTGCAATAGTCCAGCAGAGACGTGATAAATTCATGGACCAATTTTCTGAATCATTTTTTGGACAAGATGTTTCTAATTTTAGCAATATTACGCAGGTGGAGGAAAGAGGTCATGGTAACTTTTTTAATGTGGGGTTTGAAAGACATATCCTGATCAAAAATAACACACTTTTTTTGTTGTTGTTTTTTTAACTTTAGACCTCGAGACCAAATTAATGTTGTTCATAGAAAGTGAAAGTCTGCAAAGTTTATTTCTAAGATGCTCAGGTCCAAAAATCACAATCTCTGTCTTGTCTGAGTTTAAAAGAAAGAAAATTAAGGATCATTCAGGTTTTTATATCTTTAAGACATGAATGTAATCAGAATAACTGATTGGATTAATCAGGTTTTATGGACAAATATACAGTAACTGAGAGCATAATGAAAATTTATCCCATGCTGTTTAATAACTTTTCCTAATGGAAGCATATTTGAAGTAAAGCGTATTGGTCGAAGCACTAAACCCTGTGGAATTCCTTGACTAACTTTGGAGTTTGAAAAAGATTAATTTACATTTACAAACTGGAATCTATGAAATAAATATGATTTAAAGCATTTTAGAGCTGATCAACTGTGTCAAATATAGCAATTTCTCTGTTTGATCTATTTATTTATTTGTAATTTTAAACACAAATCTGTTGAAGGTAAACCCTAAACCATGTTACTACTGTTACTACTGTTACATACTACTGTTTACACTCACTGTTTACATACTACTGTTTACATTCACTGTTTACATTTATTACTACTGTTTACATTTATTACTACTGTTTACATTTACACTACTTTTATATCTACACTACTGCTGATACATATACAGTATTCTCTGACCAGCCTTATTTAAGGATGCCCAATGTGCCTTACTGCATATGCCACTTTTGCCTCTATACCAACATCAACTACCTCATACATATACTGTGTACATTAACTCATATGCTGCTTTGCCACTCTTTGCAAATGTCAATGCTAGAACCTTCAGTTTATTTTATAGATATACTTTTTATACTTTTTTTATACTACTATGCAAAAACTCAGGACAGTATTACACTTTTATTATTTCATTTTATGCTTATGTTCATTAAATGTTTAGTGTTTTAGTGTTGGTGTAAATTTTCATACTTTTATACTACTATGCAAAAACTCAGGACAGTGTTACACTTTTACTATTTTATGCTTATGTTTATTAAATGTTTTAGTGTTTTAGTGTTTAAATGGTTACTGTTGCACCGAGGGACTGAGAGAAACGCAATTTCAATCCTGTGTATGTCCTGTACATATTGCAGTTCTGACAATAAAGTTGACTTTGACTTTGATGTTTTCTAGTTTGCTTATAAATATTACAGCTCTGAAGCTTAAGAATGGGCTCAGAAATCAGAGATCTCAACTTATAGTTGAGACTATTAGTTCAGAGCTTTTGAAGTGTATTCTGTGGAAAGGTTATAAAAATTAATATTTTTGTGTTATAGATAGCTCTTTGAACAACTTTAATGAAACAAAATAGTTTATTTCTGTCCAAACTGACATGTGAATAGCATGTCTAAGCAAAGCCAAGACCAAGTAGATTGCTGCTAATTTAAAATAACTGCAACCTCAAACATTTCACACTGTTTTGTTTTTTGTACAATTACTTGGCTCTCAATTTTGTATAAAATGGTTATTTACCTAAAGTTTTGTTTTTATTACTGAATTCAAAAGTGGTGGTGATAGCTAGCTGTGGAGCTACGAGAGCAGCCAGGGGTATTTTGGTAAGACTATCATTATGTCGGAATAACGGTGTAGTGGAAAATTAATGACGATTCAAAAATTTATATTTGCTGCTGTGAAGTGTTAGCCTGGTTAAAACCAGACCCTTGTCCTTCACTTCGCTTTGTACTGGGTCTGGGACTTCTCTCATAAACAAGGATTTCTCCGGTAGATTTTTGACCGGACCAATCAGAGAACAGAAGGCGGAGTTTTGAACGACGTCGACTGACGTCGTCAGTTAAAATGGCTGCCGCCACGAAGGAATTTTCATGAAAACAAGGTAAAAAACTATTATTTCTTTGCTGAGAAAAAATATATTTCTTAGCTGACGTTATATCAGAAGTGTTCCTGAGCTTAACAGTTCCTAAATCAATTCACGAAATGGTCAAATCTGCTGGATTTAAATAGTTTCGGTTTGACATTTTCCAAACAGCCTCGGGTGCGCTACGAAAATAAATGATAAAAAATCGAATTTTATCTCAAATGTTTAATCTAGGCCAACAGTCAGTAAATTAGAGCCATATAATTACACACTGGTAGCAGAAAAAAATATCCACCGAGTGGTTTCTGAGCTATTTATCTGAATAGCCTGGCCTCGCCAGGCTAAACTAACAAAACTCCGCCTTCCGTTCTCTGATTGGTCCATTCAAAAATCTATCGGAGAAATCGTTGTCTATGGGACAAGTCCCAGACCCTAGTACGAAGCAAAGTGAAGGACAAGGGTCTGGTTTTAACCAGGCTAGTGAAGTGTTTAAAATTAAAGTATTTTTATTAATTTTTTTACTTTTAAGATTCCTTTCAAGGGAGCAATCTAATTTGGTCTCTGGATAGCTTTTCATCTTGTTAATCTGATTACAGTTAAACTCTGGTTCTATCTACAACAGATATTATATTAACTATTAATAAAATTTCTTCAAAATCCCACTTCTAATAAAGTATCTCTTTAAGATTCCAGCCTGGCAACATTTCTCGAGAAACAAGTTTTGCATTACAGTAGTCCCCCATTCAACGCAGGACCTGA
>JBBPBX010008326.1:6647-16730 GCA_038048925.1 Garcialebias charrua | reverse complement strand
TATATATATATATACACACAGTGTATATATATACAGTATATGTCACGTGTGTGTGTATGGTATAGTCATTTTAAACCCTTCCCACACTCTTGAAATATTCTAAACAAAGTTTCTAAACTCCAAACACTTTAAAAGCACAGAATGTCATGATTTCAGCTCCCTGCCTCTTCTGTTCTTTGCCACCTGCAAGTGCTGTTGGCCATGTCACTTCTCCATCCTGCAGTATGGGCTGCACAAAGATGCAGGAAGAAGCTTTTTCTAGCTCTGGGCTGCACAAATGTGCAAGAGGTGCTAAATAATGTAAAATAATTTATATGCCCATGCCAGTCATGTGGCTCATCCATTCTCTACCCTCTAGGTATAAGACAGTCAAGACAAGTGTTGTTTACTTTGATCTAGACTGGAAAAACTGTTAAAGTTTTATTGAAGCTAAACTTTGATCATAACAGAATTATGATGTTGATTATTTAATTTGCTGCATAGCTTGGTATGGCTCAAACCATATTAGTAAAACAAAAGTGTTTCTACCTATATCTAAGAGTTAAAAACAGCTACAACTTAATGTTGTTTTGGTCAGTGCTGGTGTTGTGTAATTATTATTATTATTTTTTAAATGTGACGTAAAAAAGGAACACATACATACTTGGTGTCTGAAAGCGGGAAAAAAAGCGTGCAAAAATGTTCTTGCAGGGGTCAGGCATGGCTAACGTCCCGAATTCTGAAACCACGATGCGGTTCTTCTCAGAGTTGCAGACATACGAGTCACTTCTTAGGAAACGACTGCTGTAAGTTACTTTGCCCTCACAGATGAGAAACCTATGCATCAGGGCCATACCATCAAACCAGTGTGTGTAACTGGAAAAGAGAAGGAAAGAAAAAAAAACTTTCTTAAGGTAAAATAAAGGGTATAATATGATCTCTGTGGGAAAATGTTGGTAAAATAATAAATTATTTTGAATGTAACGTTCTTTGAGGGAATGCATATTCCCCTCCACCTTTAAAGTTAAAGTTTTAAACATAGATGTTAAACCTGTTAAAACTTGGAGTTGGGGATGACTCTCAGCTACTATTAGCTTAATATCTCTTGAATGGATCATAACCATTTATGTGAAAAGTAAGGTTGATTATTTGTAGCATCCATCATGAATTTGGTTGACTTCAGAAATGTATTAGTTGTACTGTAGATGCACGCTGATTGGTTAATTTCTGAGAGTTTCATTAAAATATGACCAAATGGCTCAAGAGGCAGTTCGCTAACATCTAACATACACACTCACAGCAGGATAACTCTTAAATGATTTAAGGGGAAAACTTTTATTTTCCATGTGCAGTAAAAAGCAAAGTACATTACTATTAAAACTGTGAACCCGAAGGCTGAATAGAAGGTTTATTTTGTTCATCAAATACCTGCCCTCCCCGAACTCAAATTTTGCGGGACCATTTCTCAGGAAGCTGCCATTGATCCAGGTGGGAATAGTTCCTTTGATGGTTGTGGGTATGGGGTCAGGGATTTCCTCCACAGAACTCACCAAAGGTGCCAAACTCTCCAGACCACTGGCCTGTGGACATCGTTCCCTGCTGGATACTGAGAAAGAAAATGACATGAAAGCCACTGTAAATTAATCAAAACTACTGTATGCATGATAAGCTGAGAAATCTTATGGCTCAAGCTCAAAGTGACACACTTTTCTGACAAAGTCTCCCCATCTCTACAATATCATATGTATTAAATGTTAGCATGTTGCAGCTAAGATGTTTATACATTTGAAACTTGGAAGTGTTGCTGTGAAGTTCTAAACTATAACCTATGTGTGATTTGAACAAAGTGTGTGGTGTAAAAGTGGCAGCAATATAGGTGGTATAGGGGCCAAGATGGTGTAGAGGCAGGGCTTCCGACTTTGGACCCGAAGGACCCAGGTTCGAACCCCGGCCACTACACACCTTGGGGTGTCTATGAGTGCACACCTATTTCCCCAGCTCCCCGGGCGCTTTCTATGGCTGCCCACTGCACCACCTGGTGGTGGTTGGGTTAAATGCAGAGACGAATTTCGTCTTGTATGGGAAACATACACAGATGACAAAAATGTGACATTATTATTATTATTATTATTATATGGGGTCGATTATAATCTTGTGTTTCAGATTTTGTTTTGATTAGCTCATATTTATGGCCCACTGCCAGAAGACAAAGGTAGACCAATGGCTGACTGTGTATAGTATGTGTGTTTGTCTGCCTGTTACCAAAATATCCCCTGAACCACCAGATGGATTTTAATGAAACCTTCAGGAAATAATCATTAGGTAATATCAACAACTGCTTAACTTTTGGAGCCAACTCAATTCAATATGAGTGCAGCAGCTCATTTTTATTAGTCAACATAAAAAAGTGTCTAGTCAGTCAGTTTTAGAGAAACTGAGTTGCAAATCGATGTGGTGGTAGCAGAGTCACAACACTCACATACTGTATGATACATCCTCATGTAACTCATACTCATGAGTGTCACATATTGTGATATAGCATGAAATTATGCATAAGGTGATTTTCAAGAATTGTTCAAAATGGATACAACTCCATTGCACCTCAATATAATATGATCATTAATATGATTGGTAGTATGGATCCAAAGATAGCAGACTAATGACAAGGACTTGAATGTAGAAAAGGTAAGAGTTTTTATTTACTTTTGAAAAAGGGAATTGTTGCTGAAAGGGAAATGAGCTAGAGGTGAGTATTGGCATGATTTAAGGATCAATGATTTGCAATCTTTCTTAGTTGTAGGCATCTTACTTTGTTTGTTTGCAGTCAGTGAGAGGGGAGATTCAGTGATTCCTAGGAGTGATAGCTTGTTTGATCCAAGAGGTAAGTAGCATTGAAGAGAGGGACAGGGTGATAGAGGTATGAAGTTGATCCAGACTGATATTTGGTTTGCAGGAGCAGAGATGTTGACTGACAAGATCATAGGAGGCTGAAAGGACTGACAGGACATAGAGGAGCAAAGCTTGAAAACACAAAGAGCAAATTCACAAGGTTAGTATTCTCAGGAAGAGGTATGTTTACTGGCTGTTGATGAATTTACCATAAGGTATCGTGAGGTTCTATAGTGTCAGATGAATCACTGCCAAGTCCTTAAGTACTGTGGAGGGGTATATGACAGGAACAGGTGCAGTTGTGGAATGGTAGCTTGATTGGATCATTGTCAGCTGTGGGGGAAGTGATTATGACAGGCAAACCTAGGAATCCCACATTTCCCCCTCTCAATGATTGACTCTTGGTGATCTTACTTGTTTCTCAGGGTGATCTTGGCAGAAAGAGGTTGTAAGATCAGGATCAAGAATGAAGGACCTGGGAACCCAAGAACCTTCCACTAGGCAATAGCCTTCCCAAATTGCCAAGTATTGGAAACCTTGACCTCTACGACGTGTGTCCTGGAGGCATTGAACCATAAATGTGAGGTGGTCATCGATCAACTGGTGTCAAGGATGGGTTTTTGAGTTTCACTGACAGACCAAACACTGATAAAGTTTTAACAATTTTATTAAAAGACTGAAAGCAGGATCCGGTCCGTATCGTCACAGGAAGCTGGAGCTTTGCACGAAACAATAATGTTAGCCACATGACTTGAGAAAGGAGATGTTTTTATGTTAAATAAAAACACTAACCTTCTTAGTGCATTTCTGGTTTGAAGGGAACTCCTGAGTGACGTAATCAGAAGGTGACGTAATCCAGAGCGACTTCCTTGTTTAACGTGAGCCGTGCAGGACTTTGTACGATTGGGGATTTCCTTGTTCCAGAATAGGGTCATACACGAATAATCAGAAAGCCGAATCAAGTCAAGAGGAGCAGACTTATCTCTTGGTCGTGGAAGGCAGGCGTGGGTCCGTATCCGTGAGGCAGATGGCTGAACAAGTCCGACAAGGAGAGAGACGGGAGATCGAGGTCCAAGAACGTGAGCAGGAGTCAAAACCAGGAGAGCCGAGTTTGAGAAGGTACCGTTGGGGGTTGAGGCGAGAGACGTGAGACCAGAGAACCAGACCAGGGTCGTAACAAGCGAGGCAAGACAAGACATGGGCGCTGGACAATTACTAGGCAAAACCGTTCATAAATCTGGCAAGGAATGACTGTGGACTTGGAGCTTACAAGAACAAACAGATGAGAGCTATGAACGTTAATGAGGCATTGGGCATGAGGGCGGAGTAATCAATGATGCTGTAACTGTTGTGAACATGACATGATAAACTGAAAACATAACTATGGCCAAAACTAAAAACATAACTATGGCAGACAGAACGTGGATCATGACAACCGGGGTTGGAGGGATGTTTGTAGGAGGGTGTAACGGAACTGTGGAAACATGTTTTAATCTGAGAGATGTTCAAATTGCGATGGATTCTCATGGAAGGAGGAAGATTTAAAACAACAGCTGAAGGATTGAGGATCTTGATGATGGGAAAAGGACCAATGAATCTGTGGGCAAGTTTTCTAGGAGTGCCTTTCAACTTTATGTCTTTAGAGTCAGAGTCAGAGTCAAAGAGTCTTTATTGTCATTTGCACCGCATGTGGTACATGTGATGAAAACGAGATTATGTACACGGGGTCCCAGTTACATCCAACAACAAATGCAAGAGAAAAACAGTAATAACATCTAGAATTAACTAAGAAAAACATCAACTAGTAATACACTAAGCTTAATATAGTGGGAATAAACAGCAGCACGAACATGAGTTTGTATGAGCAGATGGTCACAGATGAACACAGATGAACACAGCAACAAGAAAACAGATCAGCATCAGCACAATGTGATATTTTGCAGTGTTTATTTTTTTATTTTATTTTTATTTATTCATGAGTCTAACAGCCTCAGGGTAGAAGCTGTTCCTCAGTCTAGTGGTTCTACATTTGATGCTCCTCAACCTCCGTCCTGAGGGGAGTGGGGCAAAGAGTGAGTGTGCTGGGTGAGTGAGGTCTTTCATGATGCAGGTGGCTCTTTTCCTGCATCTGGAGGTGTAAATGTCTGTGATGGTGGGGAGACTGACTCCAACAGACTTCTGTGCAGCCTTCACCACTCTCTGTAGAGCTTTCCTCTCTTCAACTGTGCAGCCTCCATGCCACACGTTGATGCTGGAGCACAGGACACTCTCCACTGCACACCTGTAGAACGAGGTGAGAACTGGGCTGCTCAGACCAGCACGTCTCAGCCGTCTGAGGAAGTAGAGTCTCTGATGACCTTTCTTGATCAGGCTGGTGGTGTTGTTGCTCCAGCTGAGGTTATCATTCATGTGTACACCCAAGTATTTGTAGCTGGAGACCACTTCCACTGCAGACCCACCTATTTTCAGTGGGGCGTGGGTGTGTTTGTTCCTTCTGAAGTCCACAATCATCTCCTTTGTCTTCTTCACATTCATGTGAAGATTATTCTCTTTGCACCAGCTCTCCAGGTGTTCCACCTCCTGTCTGTAGCTGGACTCATCATTGTTTGTGATGCATCCCACCACCGCTGTATCATCTGCAAACTTAACAATATGACAGCCTGGAAGTGTGGCTGTACAATCATATGTGAGCAGAGTGAACAGAAGGGGGCTCAGCACACATCCTTGAGGAGAGCCAGTGCTGAGGGTTATGGTGGAGGAGGAGAAGTTGTGGATCTTCACGGACTGTGGTCTGTCTGTTAAGAAGTCTAGTACCCAGTTACAAATAGAGGGGCTTAGTCCAAGTGTAGATAGTTTGTCTATCAGAGTTTGGGGGATCATGGTGTTGAAGGCAGATGTGAAGTCCACAAAGAGCAGACGCACGTATGAGTCCTTCTGATCCAGGTGGGTGAGAGCAGTGTGGACCACGGAAGAAATGGCGTCCTCTGTTGATCGGTTCTCACGGTATGCGTATTGATGAGGGTCCTCGTTGATGTTGACGGTTGTCTTGATGTGGGACATGACCAGTTTCTCAAAACATTTAGCGACTATCGGGGTGAGGGCCACTGGTCTATAGTCATTCAGACCAGTCACTGTGGAGCTCTTTGGGACTGGGATGATGGTCGCGGTCTTCAGGCAGGTGGGAACTGACTCCAGTGCAAGTGAGGTGGTGAAGATGTCAGCCAGCACCTCACAGAGCTGGTCCGCACATTCCTTCAGAACTTTCCCTGGGATGTTGTCTGGTCCGGTTGCTTTATGAGGATTAATCTTTCTGAGACTGCCTCTCACTTCTGCTGCGGTCACTCTGAGATGCTCTTCATCTGGTGATGAGGTGAGTCTGGTGCTAGCTGGTCTGTTTGGATCATCAAAACGTGCATAAAACTTATTGAGGGCATCAGGCAGTTGATGACCATGTTGATAACTGATAACCATAACCATGTTGATAGTTGATAACCATGCCTTTTGACTGGGTTGATAGGTGGGAGCGATAGAACAGTGTCTGTCTGCAAATTGTTTGTTTTGCTCTGCTAGCAAGGCATTTCTTGTCTGTCACCTTTTTCTATGGCAACAACAAAGGTGATGCTGAACAGAGGAATAAAAATATCAGTTTGCTGATTGGAAAAATATGGAGGAGAGTAACCCAGAGACGCTTCGAAAGGGAAGAGACCCACAGCTGAAGAAGTAAGGGAGTTATGGGCATTTTCTACCCAAGGTAAATGTTGGTACCATGTGGAATATTTAATTTATTTATTATGCACCTTAAAGCTGATATGAGTTCTTGGTTGCATCCTTCAGTCCCAGCATTTGATTGTGGATGCTATCCAGAAGTAAGACTCGAAGTGGCCCCAACTGCTTGCAGAAAGCCTTTCATATTTACCTTGGTGTAAGAACAGCTTTTTGGCTGCTCCTTCCTGTTTCAGAGGATGGTTGAAAACACATTGGCAATCCTTTAAGAAAGCTGGAAAAGTTAAGGATTCTACAGGATGGGGCCGGAAGTTTGCACATGTCCAGCAAACAGCTCCTCCTTTCAGGGAACTGGTTATACACACAATGCAGGCAGAATCAGAAGCATAGGTTAGGGGTGCACAGTTGAAAGTTAGGTTGCATTGCAAAATAAAACCTCCAGAATGGCTAGGATTACCTTCAACAAAACTCCAATGGGCGAATATCTGATTCTCAAAGGGCTGCAGGAGTCAAGGCTCCCACAGACTGGGTTGGTCCTCAGTCCATGCGGAAACTGTGTGCACTGTCTGCAGACAGTTGAAACTTCATAACTGAACATCCACCTTAACCATCTGCAGACCAGCTCCGCAGGCAAGGGTCATTTACCTTGGGGACACATTTAGTTTGCAGATTGGTCATTTGCTGACACGCCTACTGGATTGATTGATTGACAGTTCTCAACAACAACAACAAAAAAAAACAGAGCTGGCAGCCACAGCGGTGTTCTATGTTTATATGTTATTAATAAAAAGTTCTAAAAACTTAAAAAACAGGGAGCTCTGCCCCTACAGCCCACACATCAGACTGGCCCACTAAGAAATCTCCAGACCCTCCCTCAACCACGCTGGGCCTGATTTTAATTGGCTCGTGACAAATTCCTTAATTTCTCACAGTTTTAGTCATGGCATCAAAGGACGAGGAGGAAGAGATCACTTGCTTCTTGGCAAAAAACACAAAAGAAAAGGCCATTAAACCAGACCAGGAATGAAGAAGGGAAAATTAATACATTGGTATTGCATACACAACCGTCCATCACCGGGCAGTTTATTGTGCGACTCCTAGTGTGTGTATGCGGTCGTAAAAATTTAGCTTTGCATGGACATGTCCTGTGGGCGTCTGCTTCGAGTCTAATCCAGTACGCACGGACCTCCGGGGACTGAGTATGCTGGAGCCTTTACACTGACCACAGGGGTGGGTTAAGTTTGACGAGAAAGAGAAGGGACATTAGCGGAGGGAAGGAGTGTGAGATTTTTCTGCTTGATGGAGTCCATACTCCCAAACTCCAGGAGGTTGGTTTGAGAAGTTTGCTGTTGGGACAAAAAAAATATTCATAGTGTGATCATGTCTATCTATTCATTTATTTTGTGTGTGAACTGCATGATGAATCTGCTCATCACCAGTCTCGCTCTATGGATCAGGTTGGCTGGAACATTCTAACATGATGTTTGGTAGTAAGGACCCAAATATAACAGACTGATGACAAGGACTCGAATGTAGAAAATAAGTGTTTTCATTTACAAGTGTGTGTAGTGATACAACCTTGACCTTTGAAACACTTCTCTGATCGCTCTCAGTAATTACCTTTTTGGGAGTTACTCCTGAAGGGACAGTAATACTTTTAATACTTTTAATTTGAATCAAAAATTACAAATTAAGTCATCCAGAGACTTCTTTTTACTTTTACTTTGTTTGATTCAGATATAATCAAAGCATAACCTTTTGTTATTCATATGAACAGTGTTATTTTTCAATATGTTGAATGACCATTGTCATTCTTTAAAGCTGCTATATGTAATTTCTGGAACACGCTGGAACTTAGAAAAAATTTGAACAGAGACACGTTTCTGGTCCCTCCCCCTCAGAGCCATATATGGCTCTGCTCCCCCTCGCCATAGTTGGCAAGTCCGCTTATTATAAGCGACTTTGGGCTTTCTATTTTCCGAAGTTGCTTATAATTTTGGTGAGTTGCTTGTTGAGGTTTCTTGGCCTTGTGCCGGTTGTAAAGTCGCTTGTTTGGGCTTGTTATTCTTTGTTCTTTATTCTTTGTCTAGAGTGACAAGACCAAGCTAAAATGAGCTCCAATAAGTGGGGGAAATATGGGAAAAAATAAAATAAAAAATGGGAGAAAGAGCGCACACTTAAAGAATGATTCAGGATAGAGATTAAAGAACGTTTTTTGTTGACTTGGCTTACCATGAGTTTGCTGTTTAATTTTTATTTAATTTTTTAATTTGTACGCATCCTTTATGATTGTCTATTGTTGTCGTTGTCCATTGTTGTCATCACTCTTGGTTTAAAATCCAGGTCTCTCTGTTAAATGAGTCCCAGAGGCTTAATGGGATTAATTTGTATAAAAATGCAAAATGTATTTTTATTTTTTAGAGTGGATATGTTCTTCAAAGTGTTTAGCATAATTTTACTGTTTATATGTAATGCCATAATACATTTATGTTTATACTGTTAAAAAACTGCCTTTATTTTAAACAATGGGGTGGGTTGCCAGTTGGGCTTGTTTTCAAAGAGTAAGTAGCTTGTTTGTGCTTGTTTTCATGGGGCTGGTCGCTTGTTTCTGTCGCGAGATCTGGCAACACTGCCCCTTGCTGAAATTCAGCTCAGCAGCAGCTTCCTTTGCTCCGCCTCCACTTCATGTCCTGTCGCAGCCGCTGCGAATTTCTGTGTTTATATGTTAATAAAACGTTCTAAAAAATAAAATAAAAACATGGAGCGCTGGTCCAGCACACCAGAACACCAGGAAATCTGCAGAGCCTCGCGCAGCCACGTTGAACCCGAGTTTAATTCGCTCGTGACAAATTCATTCATTTCCTCATAATTTCAGTCATGGAGTCAGCGGAGGAGGAAGCGATCACTTGACTTTTGGCAAAAAAACAAAAGAAAAGTCCAGATCAGGGATGAAGAAGGGGAATTTAATACATTTGTGTCACATACAAAACAGTTTTGCATCGCTTTGCAATCCTTTGAACGAGAATGTGCGCCGCTGCTGCGGGTTGGGACAGGCGGGGGCGTGGGTTAGGGGCGTGAGAAGTGAGAAGCTCTGTTTTTATTGGCTGGTTAAAAACTCTGTTTTTATTGGCCGGTTAACGGCGGGTCACTGTGGTTTGTCTAACGTCAGTCTGTCAGGAGATAGTGACAGAGTGAAGAAATATGTTAAAAAATACTGTTAGAAAAGTTACATATAGCAGCTTTAATAGGCTGGTGCATTATGTGCACACATGATTCAGAATGCTGCCCAAAGTTGAAGATCATGTCAGAATGATTTGTGTAATATTTGTTTAGAAGTTAGAAAACAGTTTGATCAGATATTCACTTCTCTAGCGGCTTTGTTTTGTCTCGGTTCTCGAAACTGTCTGCTTCTTGTCGACTCCTCCCAGGCAGGCAGACATGTCCAAAGTGGTTCAAGACAAGAAAGTTAATTCTCAATAGTCCAGGTATCAA
>JBBPBX010008325.1:52559-62872 GCA_038048925.1 Garcialebias charrua | reverse complement strand
GCAGGTTATAATTTTTTTCAGCTCCTGCTGGTTTTTGGAGACTTTTCACTTCATGAGGTGAGCTCAGCTGCTGTGTGGAGTTACATGCATGTGGACGAGGCAGAAGTAATTCTACAACATGTACATCGTCTCCAGCCTCCACAGCACTGAAATGGTAATATATTAGTTAATGTTCCTAATAATTATTCAACATTAATTAATAGTTTAAAAAATTAGTCCCTTTTAAAATATCTGTTAAATATATTATTCTTTTATTTTGTTTGTGTTTTCAGGTAATAAATCAAGGAACTTTTTAGCTAACCAACTGTGACTTTCCTCCCCTCCATTGATTACGGTGACATTCTCTACATGAATGCTCCTACAAGCACCCTACGGATGTTGGATGTTGTCTACCATGGTGCTCTAAGATTCATAACTGGCTATGATTATCATACCCACCACTGCACCCTGTATTCACTGGTTAACTGGACATCATTAACCTCACGCAGACTCTTCCACTGGTACATTTTCATCTTTAAATCACTTCTCGGTCTGCTGCCCTCATACATCTCCTCCTACATGTCTTTACGTGAGTGCAGCTACAGTGTGCGCTCTCAGGACATGATCACCTGCAGTGTTCCGTCAGTGAGGACTGAACTTGGAAAAAGGGCTTTCTCCTACTCTGCTCCTGCATCCTGGAATATCTTACAAAAAGATTTGAAGCTCTCAGCCCTGACCTCCCAAAATGGTTATAAGAATATTTTGGAATCCTGGCAAAAACCATTGCAGATATGTTCTTGTTTTTGATTTTGTACATCTACCTTGTGGTGTTTTGCTAGTTTTGATACTTTGCATTTCACTTTCTATTTCTCTCCTATGTTTTTTTTTCTTCTCTCTGTTGTTTGTTGTTTAAGGAAATTCTACCATTGCTGTTCATCATTCTTTAGTTTGTAGCAGGTCGCTTTTGTAAATGAGCCCTCGAGGCTCAATGAGATTTACCTGACTAAATAAAGGTTGAATGAATGAATGAAACTCAAATTAAACAAAGAAAAACATCTATACAGTATATGGTATTAAAGATAAAAATGGAAATATAACTTATGATGAGGGAAAAGTAAACATTGTTTTTAAAGATTTCTATAAAACTCTATATACTCCACAAATAAATCCATCTAATGAGGATATTAATGAATTCTTGGATAGAGTAACCCTTCCAAAACTAGATGTTAGTCAATCATCAAAACTAAACTCACCATTAACATCAGATGAGCTCCATGAAGCAATTAAAAACATGCCTAATAAGAAATCTCCAGGTCCTGATGGATATCCAACATAATTCTATAAAAAATTCTGGGACAGACTGGAACCAATATTTCACAGTGCTACTTGAGTCAGAAGAATGGTAAATGGAGTAAATGGAGCTTACTTATATAGCGATTTCCAGACCCCTTTGACGGGCCCCAAAGCGCTTCACAATACCAACCATCCACCCATTCATACACACATTCATACACTGGTAGTGGTAGACTGCCTTACAAGGTGCTACCTGTCCTACCGGGAGCAACTCTGGGTTAAGTGTCTTGCCCAGGGACACAACGAGGTAAGCCATGACTGGGGATCGAACCGAGACCTTCTGGTCCTGAGCCGGCTGCCCTGCCTCTACACCATCTCGGCCCCAAGAAGAAAATGGCAGATTTCCAACACATATGAATTCAGCAAACATTAGTCTCCTATTAAAACCAGACAAAGACCCAGTATTACCTACCAGTTATCGTCCAATCTCTCTTATTAATGTTGATGTTAAAATAATTTGTAAAGTGCTATCTAAAAGATTAGAGAAGATAACTCATGTCATTATACATTCAGACCAAACTGGATTCATAAAAGGAAGACACTCGAACGCAAACACTCGCAGATCATATAATTTAATAGAGTATTCATATTTTAAAAATATTGAAACAGCTATTTTTCTTTAGATGCAGAAAAAGCATTCGATAGAGTAAATTGGAATTTCTTATTTGCTACCTTGATTAAATTTGGAGTTGGGAACTACTTCATTAATTGGTTAAAATATTATATAGCTCACCAACAGCGTGTGTCAGGACAAATAATCAAATGTCTTCAAGCTTCTGTTTACAGAGAGGCACCAGGCAAGGTTGTCCACTTTCACCAGCACTATTTGCTATTTTTATTGAACCTTTAGCAGCAGCAATCAGGCAAAGTGCTGTATTAAAGGCATACACTGTAAAAGATAGAACATAAAATTAGTCTTTATGCTGACAATGTTTTACTTTTTCTTCAAAACTCAGGAAACTCAATATCTAATGTTATCAAATAATAAACTTGTTCTCAAAAGTTTCTGATTACAGTATTCTATAAATTGGACAAAATCTACAGTTCTTCCAATAAATTGCATGTTTAATAATTCTCTCAATGAAAGACTACAATCAGGTAACATTACATATGTGGGTATTAATATCTCTCCTAAATTGGAAGACTTACTAAAATTGAATCATATCCCACTACTAAAAAAAATTGAAGACGATCTTACTAGATGGAAATCTCTATCCATATCACTTATGGGAAGAGTTACCTCAGTAAAAATGATGGTCCTGCCGAGAATAAATTATTTATTCTCTATGATTCCAAATAAACCTTCAACTGAATGGTTTAAGTCCCTGGACTCTTTCATATCTAAATTCCTTTGGAAAAATAAAACCCCACTTATTAGTTTAAAAACATTACAGAAATCCAAAGATACCGGAGGATTAGAACTTCCAAACTTTTATTACTACTATTTAGCCAATAGGTTACAATATATCTCTAAGTGGTTAAATCCAAATGAACTAGATGAAACTTGGATAGATATAGAATAAACTTTATGTAATGATATTAGGTTTTCAGATCTGCCATTTATTAGTACAAATATAAAAAAACATGTTTGCTTTAAAAGTATCAGTATTAGCTCATCTCTGACAGCATGGTGGGAGTATCTGAAAATGACAAAGTCTTCACTGCTCCCATGCAGACAAATGCCCATCTAGAACAATCCTGACATACTGCAAGAAAATAATATGTTAAATTTCCCAGGTTGGAGAATTAAGAGAATTGAATGTTTGGAACACATATTTGAAGGTATAGATTTTATTCCATTTAATAAATTAATAATACAATATGACATTGATAATAAATACTTCCTAGATTATCAACAAATTAAGTCTATTGTAAAAAAATAAATTTAAGCTTAATAAAACATTGTTAGAAACACCCATATGTGTGCTAGAGTTCATTCATCTTAAACCCCCCAAATTATAATCTAAAATATACAAGAAATTGTCTAGAATCGATGACTCCATAACGCTACCTGTTGCAAAATGGGAGACAGATTTATCAGTCAACTTTGACCAAAACACCTGGTCTCAAATGTGTTTAAAAACATTTAAAATGACTAGAATCTCCAATTTACAATTAATACAGTATAAAGTTCTTTATAGAGTACATTATACAGGTCAGCAAATGTTTAAAATGGGATTTACATCATCTAACAACTGTTCACATTGCACAGTCAATATACCTGATGATTATATTCACGCACTCTGGTTCTGTCCACCCGTTCAGAGGTTCTGGGTCCAGGTCTGTGAAGACTTGTCTAAATGTCTGAAATGTAATGTTCCACTCTCTCCGTCTGTTTGCTTATTGGCTATCTTTGAAGATTTTGCACACAAAAAATACATCCCGCATGATTTTCACTGCCTTATGTATCGCAAAGGAAACTATAGTACTGAATTGGAAAAATAAAAATAATCTTAGCATTAATCAGTATAAAAATCTTCTGTTAGATCTTATTAATCTTGAAACAGCATCTGTCGACACATCGGATCAATCTCTCTGGCATTTTTTGATCGGCTCCGTAACATAGTGAGTGTAGGGAGTCTGGGATCTGGCCTTGCAGGGCATTGGGGCTGATGTGGGGGTTGTCAGGGTTTGGGGCGCCTGGTGGTTGTCGGGGGCTGGGCTGTTGGGGCTGTCTGGGTAGGGGGGCCCTGCCCTCACCCTGGGGAAGACCTGGGTGGTTCTGGGGGATGTCTGCTAAGGGCTGCATGTGGGCCCTCAGGTGGTCTGTGGCAGCGGTCATGGGTCACCGATCGGTTGCCCGGCTGTGCTGGGGTGGTTTCGGGGTGGGCGCCGGGAGCTTGGGGTTCTGGGGGCGTGTCGTCCCCGGGCTTTGGCCTGGTGGGGGTCGGGGATCTTGGGCTCTGGCGGGCGGGTCGCCAGGCCTTTGGCTGGCTTGCGCTCTTGTACCCGGCTCAGGACGGGGGGCCCTCGGCTCATTGGTGGGTTGGGGGTTCATGGGCTGGGGGGTTGGGTGTTTGGAGGCGTGACTGGTGGCCTATGGGAGGGGGCATGTTGACCCAGCTTGGGTGTCTAGTGCGCTGTGTTTTGAGAGTTGTTAATATGAAGGGTGGGTGTAGTATTTCTTCTGGGGTGGGGACTGGGTGGATGTCCTTGATGATGGTGTGGGACTATGTGTGACCGGTTGGCTGGCCCTTCTCTATGGTGGGGGCTCACTCCCGGTACTTCCTGGCTCTGTCGGCTGGCAGGCGGGCGCTCTTGGCCGGGTCGTTCATGTGGGATTTGGCGTCCTCTTGGGTGGCATGTACTGCACCCTGTGGTGTGTGGGCTGTTGGTCCTGCTGCTGGTGGCCTTCGTGGCCCTGTCCCTCTCTGGTCTGGAGCTCAATGGGTCTGACGGTCGGAGAGGTGTTTGGCCTCGCTCCTTGGGTGGACCTTGGCGAGCTGGGGGGTATGTTGGGTCAGTGGGGGAGCTGACTCTCTGCGGGAGCATTGATCCAGCAGTTATTTTTCTCCCCATCCCTCACCGCGCACCTCCGCCCTCTTCATTTCAAATTTAATACATGTAGGGATTTTGAGGCTCGGGGATGCTGCAACATTTTTACATCTCTGTTGTTCAGAACCACCTGGGACTCAATTTTATTACACACCTTAGACATTCACTCAAAACATCCTCATGACATTCACATATAGGAACCTGGGGTGGGCACTGTGGTTATGGGTGGCGGGATTATACTACTCTCACCTCCTGTGCCTGTGCTCACTTCCAAATGATGCATTTGGACAGTAAGGGCTTGGGTTAGAGTTGGGGTGGAGGGGAAACTGGCATCATGCCAGCCTCTGCTCATTCTTCTTTCCTTTATTTAAAAGTGCACTTTACAACAACAGACATCAACAGCACATATGGGGGTGAGGGTGTATGTGTCGGGGTCTGATATTATTTATTTATTTATTTTCTCTTATTACCCCCTGGTTCCCTGGTTGTCATTCTGGGGGTGGGGTCTGGTAGAGTGGCAAGCCGTCGGGTGTTGTCCTGGACTATGGGGGGGTTCAGGGCCTGGGGGTTTGCCTTGGGCGGGACTAGTGCTACGCCCTCCCTGGGCTCGCTTGGGTGTCCTGTCCTGTCGGCTGGGTGTGGGTTGGGCCGGATCTTGGATTTCGACTCCTCTCCACCCCAGAATAAAGGGGCCTACCTCCTGGGTTTGGGTGTGGGCTACCCCATGCAGGGGGCAGGTATGTCTTGGACCTGGGGGGTATAGAGTGAGTATCAGGATAATGAATGGAATGTGTTGTTATTGTATGTCTTTGAGTGAGTGAGGGTGAGGATGAGGGTGGGTCTGTGTGATTGTGTTTGTGTATGAATGTCTATTTGTCAGGCCGGGTCGTAGTCTGCCCCCTCTTCGACACAGCTGTGGCTGCTTGGTGTTGTGCCCCTGGCGCGTGGCCCCCTAGTGGGGTGTGCCCTTGCCTGTCAGCGCGCTTGGGGCCCTAGGTGTCAGGGTTTGGGTGCTTGGGCGTATGTCGGCTCGGCCTGGTGGCTGCCTGGTGGGGGTCTGGTCCTCTGGTCCTGTCGGGCTGGGGCCTGAGGGTTGGGCGTCCCCGGTGCCCGAGCATCGGTGCCTAGGCCTGGGGCTACGCCGGTGCAGCGGTTTCCGGCAGGGGCCTTTAAGTATGTCACTGTTGGCCCTAGGGGGGGGGATCATTGTGTGTAGTCGCTGGTGGGGATCTTTCGGTTCTACCCTATGGTCAGATCTGGGAGGTGGGTGAGTGGCTCACCGTGTTTGGGTGGCCATGGAGGCTCTGCGCTCGGGGTCCTTCTTGGGGTCTTGGGCTCTGGTCCCCCTTATGTCTGCCTCGGGCCTTGGGGGACGGATCTCTGATGCTTCACGGTCGCTATTGAATGTTCTATTAGAGAAGCCTTATTCACTTATGCATGCTCACAACCACACACAAATGGATGCGGGGATATAAGTGTAGATATCATATGTAGATGTATAGATGGGTATGTGACTGCATATGAATATATATGTATGTATGTATATATTTGTAGGTATAGGTATATATATTTATAGTAATCTACTGCAAAGTCATGAATGTTATGGGTCTTTTATGCATATGTGTTTTGTTGCTGTGTTCTGTTATGTACTTTGCAGAATTGCGGACGGCGGTCGGGTGTGTTTACCTTGTGCTCTTTTTGTGGATAATTGTTATGTTTGTCTTTCCTTTCCTTTCTTTCTTTCCTAAAAAAAAATAAATCATAATGGTGTGAAGAGGATGGCTGTAAGGTGAGAAGGGAGGACATCTATAAAAGGAAAAATAAATAAATAAATAACTTTTTTCGGATGATTTTCCTCTGGTATCAGAGCTGTGCCACTAGAAGGGTTTTTGCTGAAACCTGGTTTGCTTTTGGACATTTATTATGATGCGTAGCCATGACAACAAAGTGGTTTTCTGCAGCTGGGAGCAGCTGATTAACATCTCAGGACCTCAGGAAGGACCTCGGCTGCAGCCCCGTATCCCAGGTGAGTTGAGAAGGAGGTGCCGTGGATGCATTCCCATCTACCTGGAGGCGATGCTCACCTGACCGCAGAGATGTTGGAGGTAGCTGGGAAGGTGGCTCTTGACAGCAGGAGGATCGAGATTGTCCCTCGACACCTGCAGTTAAGTCTGCAGCGATGAGGCACTCGACAGGCTGCTGGGAGAAATGACATGGCTCGGGGAGGAGTTTTGCCTGGCATCCTGCTGCCCAAGAGGACAGAGAGTTCTGCTGGGTCTGGGTGGACGGATCAGCATCTGCAGCCAGTTTCTTCAGATCTGCATCATGGGATGGACTGCTGCAGATCCTTCCTGTCCAAAGCCATCAGCATCTAGAACAACTCTTAATGAAACCAGGATGATGAGCTACAACAACAATTAATTTCCCTTTGGGATCAATAAAGTATTTTTGACTTGAATTGAATAAGGAAAAACAATAAATTTAAATAATATGGACATGTTTTGACAGAATCACAACCAGAAGTATTTCAGTCTTTCTAAAGTTTATGCAGGTGTAACATGACAAAGAGACAGCCATAGAGTTTGAATTTTCTTCAACAGTGGCTTTCTCTTTGACACTGCTTAGACTGTTGAAGAACCAGGGCAACAGTTGTTGTATGCTCAGACTCTCTCATCTCACCTGCTGAAGCTTGTTACTCCTTCAGTGCTGATCATGGGTGTCTTGGTGGCCTCTCTCACTATTCACCTTATGTTATGTTGTTTATTTGTCATATGCAGGTTAACACAGGTTCACCAGTGCAATCAAATGTTTCGGATGAGAAGCAAAGATTTGACTCGCTAAAAACAAACAAGAAATACTAAAGCATGCAACAAGAGTACAAAATAAAGTACCAAAAAGTGTAAAATATAATATTTACAAGGTCCAAAAGAAAAATGGTGTCCAACAACATGGTAGAATATAATGATGCAAGTAGGATGAGTTCATATGAATAAGTATTTCACACGTAGTAACATAAGCTTAAATTCACATGATATATACAGTATATTGCACATAACTAACATAAACTACACATGTTATGTGACAGGTTATTGCCCAGGATGAATTATGATCGTAAAGTAGTGACATACATGATATATGGCATGTATGGCATGAGATATGACGTGCATACAGTAACATCCATACATGATACAGCCGCATAGTGAAGCAGCAATAAACACATCACTGATGTGGCTTGGTGTAATGTTATTGTTAATAGTTTAGTGTTATTTATTGAGAGTTCAGTAATCTGACAGCTTGTGGTAATAACTGTCCTTTTGTCTTTTCATGCATGATGACAGACTCCTGTATCATCTGCCTGAGGGTCGTAGGTGGAAGTGTCCTTGTGCTGGGTGGGTGTGGTCCTTAATGATGCTGCATGCTTTAAGTAGACATCAGCTGTTGTAGATGTCCTGGATGGTGTGGAGACTGCTACCAGTGATGCCCTCTGCTGTTTGCACCACCCTCTCTAGAGCTTTCTGGCTCTGACTGGTGCAGTTCCTGTACCACCCTGTGATGCAGTCTGCCAGCAGGTTCTCAATGGTTTATATGCCCGGCTACTTGGACGGGCTGTACTGAAATGTAATTCCGTTGTGCTTCGGTGCAATGACAATAAAGCTGATTCTGATTGTGATGTTCTTGCAGAGCCACTCATTTTGAGAGGAAAGCCTGCTCTTGGTAGATTTAGAAATGTGTCATATTTTCCCAGTTCTTGATAATATGCTGGTGAAGCTTCTCAGTCATCCAGGACATGATAAAATAAAATAATAAAAAACATTCAATACAAAAACAACTGGACTTTATTTGTAACAGAAGACGTTTCGCTCTTCATCCGAGGAGCTTTTTCAATTCAAAGAGCAATAAGTGTGGGGTTCAGGTTTTAAAGGCTGAGATAAGATAAGATACACACATACATATGCACGCAGTCATGGAACATATACTGCCAGTTTTCATCAGGAACTGCGGCACCTACTCTGGCTTTAAAAACTCTTTGAAACTTTGGCTGAAAACTAACCAGAAGTGCACTCATGTGTAGATTACTTTGTCCATTCTCTTATGGCATCATATCTTTATTGTGATTTTATGTTGTGTCATGTGTTATATAGGTGATGTTTGTATTATTTCCTGCTCTTTTGTTTTGTGGGATGTTTCTTGTTCTTACCTGCCTTAGGACAACAGATGAAAATTAGCTATTGTGCTAACTCCGGCATATTTACATTGATGCTTAAGGCCCCGGCAGAGCTCTGCGTTCGGTCGAACGGCGCTCTACGCGCGCGTTCACTAGCACAGCTCTGCGTTCGTTCTCGCGTTAATTCTCGCGTTTTCACTCCAAATTCTTGACGTCATTTGACCAGCCACAGCGCAAAGCATTCGCTGATTGGTCATTTGCTGACACGCCTACTGAATTGATTGACAGGCCGGCGGGAGTAAAAAAAAAGCGAGCCGGCAGCTTCACACAGCTTCAGCGCAGCGGTTTTCTGTGTTTATATCTTATTAAAAATCTAAAAAAGCTAAGTCTGGTCCTCTGGACATTCAAATAAAAAATAAAAAAACAAAGCAAAAAAAAATTGCAGAATCTTTCGTCCAAAAGACTTCCTCAGTCTCTATTCGGAAGAAAGACGAAACGTTTCTACAATTTTTTTTGCTTTGTTTTTCAATTTTTTTTATTTGAATGTCCAAAGGACCAGACTTAGCTTTTTTAGATTTTTCTACCTGGATTATTGAGCATGCATCAGGGTATCTTATTAAAAAGTTCTTTAAAAAAAAAAAAAAAACAGGGAGCGCTGGTCCTGCAGCCCACAGCCCACCAGGAAATCTGCAGAACCTCGCGCAGCCACGTAGGATTCTAGTTTAATTCGCTCGTGACAAATTTGTTCATTTCCTCATCATTTCAGTGAGTCAGCGGAGGAGGAAGAGATCACTTGACTTTTGGCAAAAAAACAAAAGAAAAGGCCAGATCAGGGATGAAGAAGGGGAATTTAATACATTTGTGTCACATACAAAACAGTCCGGCGCCGGGCAGTTTATTTTGAGACAACGCGCCTCGCGTACGCGGTCGTAACATTTGAGCTTTGCACATTCGTGCCCTGCGGGGCTACGCTTGTGCCTCGCGCTTGTGCCTCGCGCTTGTGCCTCGCGCTCGCACCGCGTCGAGCGCCGTTCGGCCAAACGCAGAGCTCTGCCTGGGCCTTTACTGCTGTCATGTTGATTAATATGCATTGTCCTAATTTAAATAAATAAATGTAGATTGACAAATCACACCTCACACCTTAACAGTAGGTGTTTCTTAGGGTCTTTGTTAGTCTAATTCCCAGATGAGGCTCCTCTGTTCCCATCAGGTGTGAAAACTGGCTGGGAATCAGTCCTAAAGCTGCATGAAGAGCGAAACGTCTTCTGTTACAAATAAAGTCCAGTTGTTTTTGTATTGAACGTTTTTTTGGTTCTTGGTG
>JBBPBX010008325.1:35479-52410 GCA_038048925.1 Garcialebias charrua | reverse complement strand
AGAAATGTGAGTACAGTATTTATGAAATCACTTGTTTTATACTACACGTTATTATTAAATTGGTATTACTCAGTTAAAAAAATATTTATTTTTTACTTTGAAGATGGTTTGTGTGTGTGTGTGCGTGTGCGTGTGTGTGTGTGTGTGTCGTGTGTGTGTGTGTGTATAGAGGGGGGTGTCTCTGTGTGTATAGAAAGCCACTTTATATTGCCCATCAGCAAAAAAGCACAAAACATATAAGGGATAAATACATTTTATTGGTGCTTTATAATAATCTCTTTATTATTTCATTTAATATTCCTGCATGACTCGGACACCATAACAACCAAAACTTTTATTAAAAATAATATATATATATATATTCTTTAAGTATTTCATTCATTCAGTTATAGAGTAGTCTCATTGAGTCTCATTTTCAAGAAAATGTGTCCTTGTACTAAATATATTAAAAACTGGAACCTGTCTGCATTGATTTTTGCATTGATCTTAACCATTTACTATAAACTAAAAATATAAAAAACAAACTATAAAAATAAAAATGTGGCAAATGCCTTAAGGCTCCGGCAGAGCTGTGCTTTGGGCCGCACGCCGCTCGACGCGTGCGTGCTACGCTCAGGCAGTTCACAGCATAGCTCAGCGTGAAGCTCCAACGTTTTCGCTCCAAATACTTGACATCATTTGAGCAGAAGAAGGGCAGAGTGTTTACCTACGGGACAAATTGAGGTCGCTGATTGGTCATTTGCTGACATGCCTACTGAATTGATTGACAGGTCGGGTCGGGGAAAAAAGGCACGAGCTACGCAGCTTTGTTCTGTGTTTATATGTTAATAAAAAGTTCTAAAAAAATAAAAACAGGGAGCGCTGGTCCTTCAGCCCACACAGCAGACCAGCACACCAGGAAATATTTAGAACATGGCGCAGCCACGTTGAACATGAGTCAGTTCGCTCGTGACAAATTCATTCATTCCTCCTCATCGGAGGAGGAAGCGAATGGTGATCGCTTCAAGCGATCACTTGACTTTTGGCAAAAAAACTAAAGAAAAGTCCAGATCAGGGATGAAGAAGGGGAGTTTAATACATTTGTGTCTCATACAAAA
Organism: Garcialebias charrua; assembly: GCA_038048925.1. Taxonomy (NCBI): domain Eukaryota; kingdom Metazoa; phylum Chordata; class Actinopteri; order Cyprinodontiformes; family Rivulidae; genus Garcialebias; species Garcialebias charrua. The sequence goes on along the minus strand of JBBPBX010008325.1, from coordinate 51,313 downwards.
CAGTCCGGCGCCGGGCAGTTTACTGTGAGACAACGCGCGCGAGCGTAAGCGGTCATAAAATTTGAGCTTGGCACGTTCACGCCCGCGTTCAAAGGCTTGTGCCGCGGCGCTCGGCCCAACGCAGAGCTATACCGGGGGCTTTATCAAAGTCAAAAGTCAAAGTCAACTTTATTGTCAGAACTGCAATATGTACAGGACATACACAGGATTGAAATTGCGTTTCTCTCAGTCCCTCGGTGCAACAGTAACCATTTAAACACTAAAACACTGAAACATTTAATAAACATAAGCATAAAATAGTAAAAGTGTAACACTGTCCTGAGTTTTTGCATAGTAGTATAAAAGTATGAAAATTTACACCAACACTAAAACTAAAACTAAAACACTAAACATTTAATGAACATAAGCATAAAATGAAATAATAAAAGTGTAATACTGTCCTGAGTTTTTGCATAGTAGTATAAAAAAATATAAAAAGTATATCTATAAAATAAACTGAAGGTTCTAGCATTGACATTTGCAAAGAGTGGCAAAGCAGCATATGAGTTAATGTACACAGTATATGTATGAGGTAGTAGTTGATGTTGGTATAGAGGCAAAAGTGGCATATGCAGTAAGGCACATTGGGCATCCTTAAATAAGGCTAGTCAGAGAATACTGTATATGTATCAGCAGTGGTGTAGATATAAAAGTAGTGTAAATGTAAACAGTAGTAATAAATGTAAACAGTAGTAATAAATGTAAACAGTATTAATAAATGTAAACATTGAATGTAAACAGTAGTCGGCCCTGACCTCTAAATGATTTTCAGAATCTGTTGGAATCCTGGCAAAAACCAATGCTGATTTGTTCCTGTTTTTGATTTTGTACATCTACCTTATAATGTTTGCTAGTTTTTGCTACTTTTTCTTTTTCTTTTGTCTATTGTTTAATGTACTTGTACCATTGCTGTTCATCATTCTTTAGTTTGTAGCAGGTCGCTTTCGTAAATGAGCCCTCGAAGCTCAATAAGATTTACCTGACTAAATAAAGGTTGAATGAATGTAAACAATGAATGTAAACAGTAGTATGACTATAGGCAGTAATGTAATACAGACATTAGTGCAAATATGAGAAGTAGTGCAAACTGAATGAGCACATGACCGAGAGTTTAGTGAATAACCCGTTTGATGACACAGAGTCTAGTGTTAAAATCTTTGTGTTGTGTGGTAATGTGTGAGAAAGTTTTTTGTGTTAAGGCAGTTCAAATGGGAGGGGAGGCAGAGCAGGCAGAGTGTTTAGCATTCTGACTGCCTGATGAACAGAGCTGTCTCTCAGTCTGCTGGTTCGAGCCTGGAGACTCCTCAGTCTCCTCCCTGATGGCAGCAGTCTAAAGCAGCTGTGTAGTGGGTGTGTGGGATCACCTGCCATGCAGAGGGCTTTCCGAGTGAGGCGGTTGCTGTGTAAGTCCTGCAGTGAGGGGAAGGAGGTGCCGACGATCTTCTCAGCTGCTCTCACGATGCGCTGGAGGCTCTTGCGGCAGGATGCAGTACATGCACCAAACCACACAGTGATGCAGCTTGTCAGGACACTTTCTATGGCACCTCTGTAGAAGGTGCACATGATGGGGGTTGAAGCTCCAGCCCTTTTCAGCTTGCGGAGAAAGTAGAGACGCTGGTGAGCCTTCTTGGCCATTGATGCAGTGTTCCTGCTCCAGGACAGGTCCTTTGAGACATGCACTCCCAGGAACTTGGTGCTGTCTACTCTCTCCACTGCGGTGCTGTTGATGGTCAGAGGGGCATGTTGGGCATCCCTCTTCCTGAAGTCCACAACAATCTCCTTTGTCTTCTCCACGTTGAGAGTGAGATTGTTGTGTCCGCACCACAAGGCCAGGCGGCTCACCTCGTTCCTGTAGTCCGTCTCATCGTTGTTGCTGATGAGACCCACCACTGTTGTGTCGTCCGCAAACTTGATGAAGTGGTTGGAGCTGTATGATGGTGTGCAGTCGTGTGTTAGCAGGGTGAATAGAAGGGGGCTCAGCACACATCCTTGTGGGGCCCCTGTGTTCAATGTGATGGTGCTAGATGTGTTACTCCCGACCCGTACTGTCTGTGGTCTCCCGGTCAGGAAGTCTAGCAGCCAGTTACACATTGAGGTGTTCAGCCCCAGACTGTCCAGTTTATGGATGAGCTGTTGGGGGATGATGGTGTTGAATGCCGAGCTGAAGTCGATGAACAGCATTCTAACATAAGAGTCCTTCGTGTCCAGATGTGTGAGAGCTGTGTGGAGGGCAGAGGAGATGGCATCGTCGGTTGAGCGATTAGGTCGGTAGGCAAATTGGAAGGGATCCAGGGAGGCAGGGTTTGACAGCATAAAAAGGGATATGAAATTACAAAAAGTCTACCATTTAAAGAAATGTACCAGTAGCTTTTATAAAAGAGAATATCTTGATGCTCAGCTTCTGGGCATCTGATAATATGCAACACTTGTGCAAATTAACAATAATTGTTGTGCATAAACCCCAGTGCTGAAAAACAAGTTTGATTAATGAGAGAAATTACAGTTTCTTTTTTTCTGGAGGAATATTTGTTTCTTCACATTTGTCTGTGTCTTGTGTGTGCTGAGTGTGCTGAATGAACTTGGGCTCACGTTCTCTGTTTTTGTGTCGCCCTGTTTTGTTGCAGTTCCAGTCAATTATGTGTCAAAACAGAGACACAATGGGCCTCATGCAAGAACTGTTCGTACGCACAGATTTGTTCTTAAACTGTGCATACGAGTGATTTAGGATCATTTGTGTCATTCAACAATGTTTTCGTATTCTAAGATTTTTTTCAGATACGAACAAAATTTACGAGTGGTCCAGACCTGTCGTATATTTTACGAGCAGTCAGTCTGCTGTTATCCAGACGGATTTTCTCCACTAATAACTTTATACTTCGTTATTTAGAAAATATTTTGGGTTTAAAAAAATCACGCACCATAATTATTCTTGACAATAGGTTATTCTGTTTGAATTAGAATTATAATTTTAAGTTTAATTTGTCTGGTGTGTCGCAGGCTTCGGTGAGTCGTGCGCTCCCCTTGGTCATCAAAGCCCTCCTCAAATTAACACCCAGGTACATAAAATTCCCATACACCGCCGCAGAACAAGTACAAATTAAGACTGATTTTCATGCTATTGCTGGACTGCCAAACACCATCGGAGCAATAGACTGTACACACAGACGGATCAAAGCACCTTCACCTGACGCATTCCCATTCCTCAATCGGAAGCAATACCACTCCATAAATGTCCAAATTATATCTGATTCGAAATATAACCTGCTAAATGTGGTTGCGCGATGGCCAGGAGGAGCGCATGACTCATTTGTGCTGCAAAACAGTGCTGTTGGCACGCGTCTTGCGCAAGGTGCGCATGGAGATGGCTGGCTTGTTGGTAACTTTTTAATTTGTAATTGAGGATTTGGAATTATTCTCTGATCATTTACCTATAACTCACTATTTTCCACAGGTGATCGAGGCTATGCATTAGCCCCATGGCTTATGACACCTCTAAACAGCCCTCAGACAAGACAGGAGCGCTTGTGTAATAAGCTGCATACACGCACTCGTGCTGTAGTTGAGCGCACAATTGGAGTTTTGACATGACATTTATTTTTCCATCCATCTCGGTAACGCAGACTTTTCCTTGACCTCCTCCTGTTGCAGTCATAGAGCACCGTGCTGCGGCGAGACGTTTTTTTGAAGCCATTTTCAGATCAAACCATTTTTTCTTGATTTCTGATACTGTACGACCCACGGGAGACACAACATTAACAGCAGTGGTTATTTCATGCCATTCTTTGGCTTTAGCTGGTCCTTTAATCCCATGAGTGACGCTGCTAAAAAGGACAGATTTTCTTTTCTCGATCTCGGAGAGCAGAACTTCAATCTCCGCACCCGTAAAGTTCTTCTTTTTACTTTTCGCTGTCATTTTATGAACGGACACTTCCTGCTCTCTGAGGCAGGAAACGTAGCCTTATATGGTGTTTTGAGGGGTGGGAATTATGTAAATGACCTCTCCGCGTGCACGAGCAGGTGGATAGAACAGGTGCAATTCATTATATTTACGCAGCTCATTTACACACTTTTCCTGAGGATAGAAGAGTTTGTTGAATCTGACGTGGCATGTTCGTACGAACGCTTCATACGAACAAAAGTAAGAGAAATTTAGGATAAAAATACGAACATGTTCTTGCATGATTGTTCTTTTGTTCACAGGAACTGTTTGGTTGTTTCTCTGCTCTAAGCTTTATTTGTGCTGTAGCAGACTTTTAGTCATGGTCTCATACAGAAAGCTGTAAGAACCGACCATAACACAGTACATTTTTCATTATTAATTTCATTGTAAAGTGTGACAAACACTTGAACTGTTAAGGATCCTTACATTAACAAATTCCACCATATTTCAGTGAACCATAACTGCTGTTTTCTGGATCCAGTAATGAGAAAATATTTACTTGCTCACCATACCAAGGGGAAAATATGAGCATGTGGTGTGGATGTAGTTTGTGCTTCCCCCAAGTGGCCACAATGTCAACTAAATGTTGGGTGAACTTAATTAGGCTGTTTTCTTTACTCATGTAAGCATCCTAATTTTACTAAAATATTGTTATACACCTACATATGTATGGTTTACAGTTTAATTATACAAACATACTGTAAATTTAAGAGATTAATGCATTTTATCCCTTGCAGACATGTGGAAAATGCTTAAAAAAAGAGAGTGAGCAATAAATCTGAGCTCTAGCAGGCATTGGATCTCAGCCAAAAGTATGGCATTTAAAAATAATAGTAACTAGTGTCTCGCTTTTTGGTCTGGAGCCATCCCATTAATAAGAAAATAAAATCATCTCTCGCCCCTTACTGGAACTGGCTCAGTGGCTAACTCTCTCTCAGCTCTGCCTGCGACGGTCCCTGCGGAGGGAGCTCTGGTGCTACTTTCCACCTTTGATTTATTGTCGAGATGCTTAGTAACAGAGAAGTCCAGCTCTGGGGACATGGCCATATTTCCTCCCAACAGTCCCCACCCTGCCTGTGGTGATTTATATGTGTGATATGATGAATGGGGATGATCCAGACAGAGATAAACCCAAAGGGTGTCTCCTTCTGGAGTTTCTTTGAGGAAAAGGGCTTAATAGTATCCCTAAGGAAGGTGGGTGGTTTATTCTGATGCCTGAAATCAAAGGAGAATACACAAAGTGGAAAATTATAGAAAATCCGTAGAAAAGTCTGCATGTTGTGTTTAATATGTTGATGATGTGAGTAAACAATGCTTTGGGTTTTTACTGATGACATCATTGATGAGGGACTTAAATCTGTTACGGTCAATATATTTAAACTGCAACTTAAAATAATAATAATAATAATAATAATAATAATAATAATAATAATAATAATCATTTTATTTAAAAGCGCCTTTCAAGACACCCAAGGACACTTAACAAACAAACACAGTTCAAACATAATCCGTGTATGGTTCGTTCTTTGGTTATTCCGTTTCAAAATAAAAACGAAATAACCAAACAAGCTTTGGTTATTCGTTTTTTTGTTTGTTTTAAAACGAAATTACAAAAACGGTTTTTAAACAGTTTTTTCGTTATTTCGTTTTTAAAACGAAATTAGAAAAACAGAAATTGCAAACATAAAAAAAGGGTGCGATTTGGTTTTTGCGTAAATACGGTTGTTGTTTTAATTTGTAGCGATACCGGAAATGACGTACCGGAAGTCGCCAAATAATTAATTTTACAGCAGATGAAGACGGAATAAAAACAAAACATTCCTAAATAATAGGATGCACTAGAGCCGTTTTCTGCATTGATTATCGACATTTCTGAGAGAGGAAAACCACACTCTGAACTCAGTAATGTTTTGTGTCGCCATGGAGCTCCACAACTCGGTAATGAGTGTCAGAAGGTTTTGTATGGAGCACAACTTGCGAAGACACAACAGTTGGACGCTGATTTGGAACGTGCTGTACTTTCTTCAGTTTACCAAGTATGTATCAAAGTTTATGGACAATATACTGCGATAAAATTAGCGAAACTTGTAAATACAAGCTAGCTGGCGTTAGCTTTCTCTAGGCATTGTGTATACATGGTGCGTTACAGTAATGGACCAGCAGGGGTCCTCTTGCAGGCTAAAACAATAAAATAATGAGAAAGTGACAGGCATAATTATTAAAGACCGTGTAAAGTGAAATTAAATTTGTGTTTTTATTTTGTCACACGGCATAAATATGTGTTATTAATCACCCATATAAATCTGACTGATTAAAAACATTGATTTCCTTATAAAATTAAGTCTCAAAAATCATGAAAAAACATGATTTTGACTTGCTCTAGAACGCTGGGGGCGTGTCGCACGTGGGCGTGATTTCAGCGCAGTACTGCGCCATGTCCAGCCCCCTTCAGAGCTGAGCTGTGTGGGGAGGCATACGGGGGAAGCAGAGATCACCTGCTCTGTTTTTATCTGAGTTCTGGCTTCCAGCAGCTCCTTTTTCCAAGAGTTACGCTGTTTTTAGTGCACTAACAACTCTGGTTATGTTTTTAAAGTTGAGGACACATAACTCCGCTGTTATAATCAGCGCTATTTTAGAAGATGAGCGGACTCGCGGTCCGAACCGGTCACATCGCATGCGGGGTCTGATCGCCACACACACACACACACACACACACTACACGCGGACTCGCGGTCCGAACCGGTCACATCGCATGCGGGGTCTGATCGCCACACACACACACACACGCGGGCGCGCGCGCGACCCGGTCACATCGCATGCGGGGTCTGATCGCCACACACACACACGCGCGCGCGCGACCCGGTCACATCGCATGCGGGGTCTGATCGCCACACACACACACGCGCGCGCGCGACCCGGTCACATGCATGCGGGGTCTGATCGCCACACACACGCGCGCGCGCGCGGGGGGGGGGGGCGGAGGTGCGCGGAGGTGCAGGTGGCATGTGGTCGCTCCAGCAGCACGCCAGTACTGGAGGGAGACGGTCGGTAGCGAGTGAACGGCTCCACCGAAGAACGCATTTATAACGGCTGGAGCTGCAGGGGGTGGGGCTTGTGACCGCGTGACGAAACGCGGTCACATTTAAACCACGCCTAAAAAATCCTGAAAGAGAAATGTGTTTATACACAGTTTGATCTATAACTCCAAAATTAATTGAGCTACAATTTTGAGACTTTTTACTCATTTACAAGATTACAATTACGACATTTATAATGTTTATTGAAGAAAATGTTGAAATTCACTTTACACAGTCTTTAACAATGTACATTTATCTTGTACCTATTACCTTCACGTACCTATAATACATCCAGAATAAATATGTCATAGTTTTAATTTAGATTTTGGGGTAAACAGCAATTCAAAGTACTTCAAAATGCTAATTTCAGTTTGCTTATCTATAACTTCTATTGAAAATGTTGATTGATTAAACAAAAGTGTGTGTGTATATACTTACACACATACACACACACACACATATATATATATATATATATATATATATATATATATATATATATATATATATATATATATATATATATATATATATATATATATCGTAAACACCTTTTCAGGAAAAAATAGTAACAGCCATCAAACAAATAAATATTAACTTCTTCTTTGTAACACTGAACATGAAATATGAATTTTGAATAGAGGTCATAGAAAAGCAAACTGAAAGAGGCATTTTGAGGTACTTTGACTTGCTCTTTTATACAAAATCTAAAACTGACATATTTATTCTTGATATATTTAGGTATGTGAAAGTAATAAGTATGGCATAATTGTATATTGTTTATAAATACTGTATGCATCTCATTTTCTCTCATTGTTTTTTGACTGCAGGGGCACTTTCTGTTTCTCTTATTGTAATGCACCATGTATGAGCCACACAAATCTTTAAGAGAGAACTAATGTTGACTGGTTTGACCGCAGTACATCAGATAACATTTTACATTTGTGTGTGTGTTAGACAGGACCATCCTATGGACGGAAATTTATGACGGGATACTTGTCATCTATTGGGATACATGCTGGAGAAACCGGTCGGTAGGGTCTTAAGAGAGGTGCACCAGCCTTACCATCAGTTGTGACAACATGTGAGTGAATCTGGCAATTATATATTAAACAGTGTAACAACTCAAACACTGCTTTTTATAATAGATTTTTAAAAATATGTATCCACTTCACAGGAACAAACACACCCACACCCCACTGAACATAAGAGGATCTGCGGTGGAAGTGGTCTCCAGCTACAAGTACTTGGGTGTACACTTGAATGATAACCTCAGCTGGAGCAACAACACCACCAGCCTGATCAAGAAAGGTCATCAGAGACTCTACTTCCTCAGACGGCTGAGACGAGCTGGTCTGAGTAGCCCAGTCCTCACCTCCTTCTACAGGTGTGCAGTGGAGAGCATCCTGTGCTCCAGCATCAACGTGTGGCATGGAGGCTGCACAGCTGCAGAAAGAAAAGCTCTGCAGAGAGTGGTGAAGGCTGCACAGAAGATGTTGGAGTCAGTCTCCCCACCATCACAGACATCTACACCTCCAGATGCAGGAAGAGAGCCACCTGCATCATGAAAGACCCCACTCACCCAGCACACACACTCTTTGCCCCACTCCCTTCAGGACGGAGGTTGAGGAGCATCAAATGTAGAACCACTAGACTGAGGAACAGCTTCTACCCTGAGGCTGTTAGACTCATGAATAAATAACCAGAATAATCACTGTGAAATATCACATCATGTTGCTGCTGATCTGTTTCATGTTGCTGCTGATCTGTTTCTTGTTGCTGCTGATCTGTTTTATGTTGCTGTGTTCATTGTGCACATCTGCTCACACAGGTGCTGTCTGGAGTAATGGTTTTCTATGATATTAGTGATGCGTGTATTTTTTATTTAGTGTATTTTAACTTGATGTTTTTCTTAGTTCATATCTTAGATGTTATTATTGTTCTTCTTTTACATTTTATTGTTGGATGTAACTGTGACCCTGTGTACATAATCTCCTTTCATCACATGCACCACATGTGATGCAAATGATAATAAAGATTCTCTGACTCTGACTTTATTTCTAAAATCATTTTTTTCTCTCAAATAATGGAAAAAACAGACATTAACAAAAATAGCAGCTGGAAATAATTTTTCTCCAGTCGTTTTTAATTTGAACGAGATTTAGCCTACCAGAAAGCCTACACTTATCTTTGCAGGAAGTTTTCTTGTCCTGCTATCAGCTGCGTCCATCCTTCAATATTAGTAATAAAAATTATAAATATATATGATGTGTTGGTGGCTGACTGATAATTTGTATTATTAAAATTTGTAGCTATTTGGCAGGTTACTTGACCAAATCTAGATTCTGTCAGCGATAATTTTAAAAAAAACTAGGTTATAACACCCCACACAAGACCAGGTTTATTTTAGGGCTTATATTTATTTATTTATCACCAGGAGTATTAAAATGAGTTATAACCGTGACAAGATAGTGTGGACTCGTTTCACAGAGAGATGCGCCTTGAAGACAAGTGAAAATTACTCTTTTCAACTGTTATTTCTATAATGATTATGTTTTGAATTGATTGTTTGAAATTGTTTTGTTTTTGAAAAAAAGGGGCAGACATAATAAGAATTCTTCTTTCTGCCACCTTTCATTTTATGTATTCTTTTTTCACATATTTATGAAATGTTTTTTCGTTATGTTTCAATGTTAAATGAATAAATTTAATTTAAAAAAAAAGACGGTCGGATCCGCCTCTCGGGTTGCAGCAGTGCGCGCTCCCAACACAGGGGGAACAGATTCTCAACTGCGTCAAGCTGACACCCCACACACGTCAAAAATTAAAGCAAATAGTATGTTCAGCAAAAATAAAATACGCTTGTTGTTTTAATTTGTAGCTCAGATTCTCACGGGGGAACAGAAATTCGCACAGCACCGGGAGTTCATTTCCGGTTCCGCCATAAACTCCCGTGTTCAATTAACAAAATAAAAGCTCGTCTTTGGTTTAACCAAAAACCAAAACGTTCCCCTTTTTTATGTTTGCAAGTTCTGTTTTTCTAATTTCGTTTTAAAAACGAAATAATGAAAAAACCGTTTAAAAACCGTTTTTGTAATTTCGTTTTAAAACGAAAAAACGGAATAACCAAAGCTTGTTTGGTTATTTGGTTTTTATTTTGAAACGGAATAACCAAAGAACGAACCATACACGGATTCAAAACACACATCAGTAACAGTAGAGTGCCGTGTTTCAACACCCCCTTTGCAGGAGGAGACAACTCTGATCTTTGAACCTACTATAAATCCACAGTGGCCAGAGGGCATAGAGTTGACTGACACTCTCATGAAACTGGGGAAAGGTGCAAAACCATTCATAATTGTGGATGTGCAAAACCCAACAGATTATGACATAGTACTGTACTCCCTGGGAGGACTATTATTGGAACAGCACAGACAGTTCAAGCAGTTTACCCAGCAACAATCTTTGAATGGCCTTGCTCCACACCTCCAGTAACAGTAACCAATGTGGAGGTAAGAAAGGAACAAACCCCTGATTGTGATTGGGATCCCCCAGTTGACCTGGATCATCTTAGCCCCCCTGAAAAAGAAGTGGTTAAACAGATGCTAAGCGAGGAATCTGACTCATTTTCCCGTTCCGATGATGATATTGGCTATATTGAGAACCTGCGATTATCCATCTCACTGAAAGACACTGAACCTGTGGCTAAAACATATCTCTCTGTACCAAAACCATTGTATCAAGAAATGAAAAGCTATCTACATTATCTTATCACACAGGGTTGGGTGCGCAAATCTAATTCCCCCTATGCCTCCCCAGTGGTGTGTGTTCGGAAAAAAGATGGAAGCTTACGCCTTTGTATAGATTACCGTGAGTTAAACCGCAAGACTGTACCAGATCGCCAGCCCATTCCCAGGGTTCAGGACATAATGGATGGCCTGGGAGGCAACTCATGGTTTTCCCTGTTGGATCAAGGTAAAGCTTATCATCAGGGGGTCATGGCAGAACAGAGTCAGCCACTTACTGCTTTTGTAACCCCGTGGGGTTTATATGAATGGATTCGAATACCATTTGGTTTAATGAATGCACCTGCTGCCTTCCAGCGGTGCATGGAAGAATGCCTGCAGGGGCTTAAGGGCGAGGCATAGCTCCGCGCTAGCGCGAGCGCGAGGCCACGCGGCGCCACGTTGTGCGAGCTCCGCTTGCACAAGCCTTTGAACGCTTGCGCGAACGCGCCAAGCTCAAATTTTACGACTGCTCACGCGCACACGGTGTCTCACAATAAACTGCCCTGGTGGCAGACTGTTTTGTGTGATACACAAATGAATTAAATTCCTCTTCTTTATCGCTGATCGGGCCTTTTGTTTTTTTGTCTAAAGTCAAGTAATCGCTTGAAGCGGTCACCATTCACTTCCTCCTCCGATGAGGAGGAATGAATGAACTTGTCACGAGTGAACTAAACTCATGTCCAACGTGGATGCGCAGGTTCTAAACATTTCCTGGTGTGCTTGTCTGCTGTGTGGGTTGAAGGACCAGCGCTCCCTGTTTTAATTTTAATTTTTAGGACTTTTTTATTAACATATAAACACAGAACAAAGCTGCACAGCCCTCTGCCTTTTCTTCTCAGACCCGACATTCTTCTCAGACCCGACCTGTCAATCAAATCAGTAGGCTGTCAGCAAATGACCAATCAGCGACCTCAATTTGTCCCGTAGCTAAACGCTCCGCCCTGCTTCTGCTCAAATGACATCAAGTATTTGGAGCGAAAACGTTGGAGCCACACGCTGCTTCACGCTGAGCTCTGCTGTGAACCCCCCACGCACAGCACACGCACGTGGCACGGCACTTGCTCCAGCGCGGAGCTTTGCCTCGCCCTTAAGGGATGAAATTTGTATTCCATACCTTGATGACATCCTTGTCTTCAATAAGTCATTTGAAAACCATGTTGAACATGTCAGGACTGTGCTAAGACGATTGAGAGCGCATGGCATAGGTTGAAGCCAGCTAAGTGTGGAATGTTTCGACGAGAGGTTCGCTATCTCGGGCGGCTCATTTCATCAGAGGGCAGCAAAATTGACCCTGCGGATACTATAGCTGTTAGAGCTCTAAAAGATAAGCGACCAGCCACCGTGGGAGAACTAAGAGCCATTATGGGCCTTTTGAGTTATTATCGTCAGTATATCCAAAGTTTTTCTCAAATTGCTGCTCCTCTTTATGACCTCATGAAAGCTCCCGCAGATTCAAAACAAAGAGACATGTTACAAGAAAGAGACAGAATAAACAAAAACAAACTGGGGCCCCCTCCAACCTTCCCATTGTGTGGACAGAAAAACACCAGCGTGTGCTAGAGGTTGAGGAGCATCAAATGTAGAACCACTAGACTGAGGAACAGCTTCTACCCTGAGGCTGTTAGACTCATGAATAAATAAATAATAAGAATAAACACTGCAAAATATCACATCATGCTGATGCTGATCTGTTTTCTTGTTGCTGTGTTCATTTGTGACCATCTGCTCATACAGACTCATGTTCGTGCTGCTGTTTATAATGATGTTTTTCCACTACATTAGGGCTTAGTGTATTACTAGTTGATGTTTTTCTTAGTTAATTCTAGATGTTATTACTGTTCTTTTTCTTTTTTTCTTTTTTTTCTCTTGCATTTGTTGTTGGATGTAACTGGGACCCCGTGTACATAATCTCGTTTTCATCACATGTACCACATGCGGTGCAAATGACAATAAAGACTCTCTGACTCTCTGAACTGTTAGACCACTTGGTAGAGCCACCAATTCTTGCCTTTCCTGATTTTAGTAAGCCCTTTGTCCTATACACGGATGCTTCCAACCTGGGCCTGGGGGCAGTTTTGTATCAGGAACAGGAAGAAAAAATGTGTGTAATAATAGCATATGCCTCCTGAACTCTCACTGAACCTGAAAAGAACTAATATCTACATTCTGAAAAATTAGAGTTCCTTGCTCTAAAATGGGCTGTTTGTGAAAAATTTAGGGACTATCTGATTGGCTCGTCATGCACTGTATATACGGACAATAACCCGCTCACTTATGTCTTGTCCTCAGCAAAACTAAATGCGACTGGGTGTCGGTGGGTTGCTGAATTGGCAGACTTTCACCTCACCATCCGATACAGACCAAGAAAAGAAAACATCGATGCCTACTGTCTCTCAAGGCTGCCAGTGGATATTGATACCATGATGAAACACTGCACTGAACAAATGTCATCTTGTTCAGTACAAGCAGTAGTACAGTCAGTTGAAGACCCAGATTCCCATGCAGTGTGTGGTCCATGGCACTGTCTGCTCAGTGCAAAGAAATCAGCAGTTCAGAGTGTACCCCTCTCTCACTGAAGGAAATTTCTCAAGCCCAGAGGGAAGATAAAAATATTAGGCCAGTGGTTGGGTGTTATCAATTAAATAAGAAACCTGATAGTAAACAGCTGAAATCATTCAGTACCCAAAGTAAAAGGCTACTCTGTGAATGGGAAAAACTCATTTTGGATGATGACTGCATCCTGCGCCGAAAGACAACCAAACGGACACAACTTGTTTTGCCTGAAAAGTACAAAGCAACAGTTATGAAGGAGCTGCATAATGACATGGGACATCAAGGAGTTGACCGGAATATCTCACTGGTAAGAGAACAATTTTTTTGGCCCTACATGCAGCATGACATTGAGCATTATGTGGCTCAAGGCTGCTCATGTTTGAAACAAAAGAAACCGAGCCGAGAGACTAGGGCACCATTAACCAATATTGTTACAACCCAGCCTTTTGAGTTAGTGTCACTTGATTTTCTGCATGTTGACAAGTCTTCAGGTGGATATGAATATATATTGGTTGTGATTGACCATTTCTCAAGATTTGCCCAAGCCTATGCCACCACATCTAAAGCCTCCGGCAGAGCTCAGCGTACGGCCTGTACGCCACTCTACGCGTGCATTCTGTGCACACGCGTTCGCTGGCACAGCTCTGCTTTTGTTCTCGCGTTAAATGCTCGTGTTTTCGCTCCAAATTCTTGTTGTAATTTGAGCAGCTGCGTGCAGAGCGTCTACCTACGGGACAAACTGAGGTCGCTGATTGGTCATTTGCTGACACGCCTACTCAATTGATTGACAGGTCTAGTGGGAGACAAAAAAAATGCATGAGCTGGCTCGGCTGCAGCCGCTGCGGTGTTTCTAAACTTTATATGTTAATAAAAAGTTCTAAAAAATAAAAACAGGGAGCCTTGGTCCTGCAGCCCACAGCCCACCAGGAAATATTTAGAATGTCGCGCAGCCAGGTAGGACATGAGTTATTATTCGCTCGTGACAGATTAATTCATTTCAGTCATGGAGTTAACGGAGGAGGAAGCGATTACTTGACTTTTGGCAAAAAAACAAAATAAAAGTCCTGATCAGCGATGAAGAAGGGGAATTTAATTCATTTGTGTAACATACAAAACAGTCCGGCGCCGGGCAATTTATTGTGAGACAACGCGTATCGCGTACGCGGTCGTAAAATTTGAGCTTTGCGCGTTCGTGCCCTGCGGGGCTACGCTTGTGCCTCTGCGTACGTACGGCGTAGTGTGGCGTACTGCATTACGCTGAGCTCTGCCGGAGCCTTAAGTCAGCAAAAACTGTGGCAGATAAACTAATGACTATGCATTAAGATTTGGATTCCCTTTACGTATCGAAAACCAGCTCATGTCACAACTGAAAAAACCTCTGGAGTGTTGGGCTCACGAACAACGCCATATCATCCCCAGGGTAACGGCCAAGTTGAACGTTTTAATCGTACACTTATACAGATGCTGAGGACGCTTACAGAAAAAGAGAAGCCCAGTTGGAAAGACTCACTGAATAGGTTGGTTTTTGCATATAACTGCACAAGATGTGAGGTCACTGGCTTTTCTCCCTTTTATCTCCTTTTTGGAAGGACTCCAAGACTGCCCGTCGATGTACTTTTCCGCTTGACGCCAGAAACGGGCACACCTGACCACAGGGAGTACATGCGAAAATGGAGAGAAGGGATGCAACAAGCTTATGAGATAACAAGGAACAACGCAAGGAAATCAGCTGAAAGAGGCAAAAGAAATTATGATCATAAACTAAAGAGCTCAGAGTTGGAACCTGGAGACCGTGTCTTGGTTAGAAACTTGACCCCAAGAGGTGGGACCGGCAAGCTCCGCAGCCATTGGGAGGACACCATCCACAAGGTTGTGCGCCGAGTAAACAAGGATGCTCCAGTCTATGAGGTGGTACCGGAACAAGGAAAGAGGAGAGATAGCAGGATACTACACCGCAATCTCTTACTCCCCTGCGACCACCTCCCTTTGGAGGTTCCTCTAAAAGTTCCCAGATTGCAGAAGAAAGCTTCAAGACAGATAAATGACAGTGAACTTAACAGTCAGCAAAAGGACGACAGTGATGAGGACTCAGAGGATGAATGGTTTTACTACCCATACCCTGGCCCATACCAACATATATATTCCCCTGCTGAGGAGGAGCACACTGATCAGTCGGTAGGCCCTGAACTCAAAGTATCACATGACTGGCAAGATGAAAGACAAGTAAGTGTCACAATCTGAAGAGGAACAGGTGCTAACTGACGTGCTACTAAGAGATAAAGCGCCTGAGCAACCGGAAAATTGTGTAAATAGTCCTGTACTGCCACCCATGTTATCTCCCTCATGTGAGAATCAAAGCCGTAACGAGCAAGTACAAGACAGACCTCGAAGAGAACGACGACCACCAAAGCGATTCACCTACAATGAACTTGGTTGT
>JBBPBX010008325.1:19047-35164 GCA_038048925.1 Garcialebias charrua | reverse complement strand
GAAAAAGACTTCTGGACAGAAGTCGAAACGTTTTCTGTTACAAATAAAGTCCAGTTGATCCTGAATTGAACGCCTTTTTGATGGTTATAAAATTGTTTCAGTTAAAAAAACATTAAGAAAATACTATTGTTTTGTATTATTTTGTATTTGTATTTAGTTCATGGTATTATTTGGGAAATGTAAAGGGAACAAACACACCATACAGTAATCCATTCCTCAGTTGAAGAAAATTCATGGGAACAAGATGCATTGTGATTGCTGATCTAAATATCTATGACCAATTTTTCTGGTCTTGCAGTTCAAAGGTCACAGAATGATGCAGTATTGGAAACATCTTAAATATATTGTCTTTAAAGTTTAATGTTACTTTTCTGAATATGATTGTTTATAGACTTTAGATAGTGATACAATTTCAAAGTTTATGTTTTTAGAGTTTTATTTACTGATCGTGTTTCGACTAGAAAAATTATGACTGTTAAACGTTTTATAACTAGATGTATGGTCAGTGAGTTAAGAAAACAAGTAGGACATGTCTGCAGTAACATTAACAGCTTGAGTAACTATGGCTTTTGATAAGAGTTTACTCAACATAGTTTTCTTGCCAACTGTGTCCCATTGCACAGATGCCATGCAGGTATACTCACAATGATTGTGTGCAATGTTCAGGACTCAGGGAAGATATTTTGTGGTTAAAATGTTATATTTTATACGAGTGAAATGATGTTAATATCTGTAATTTTGTAAGACATCAGTCTAGTTAGATATGTATGATGCATAGATGATTGATTTATGTTTTCATAATGTTACCTGTAAGGTTTATATATATATGATGCTTTAGTTGTGTAGTCTGCTGCTCATGCTGAAGATATATATGCAGTACAGTCTTGGTTTGTGTTGGCACAAAGACATCTTGAGCAATTAATGTTGTATGGTTCAAATTTTGTAACTGAATTGCATTTTTATGTGACAATGTTATACTGAAAACTGTTTTTGAAATATAACAACACTGGGCGTGACAGAAGTTACACTGTGTCTGTGTTTGTTTCACCTTTCCCCTTTTCAGGGGTATAACACAAACACTATACAGCAAACCCTCGACCTACGTCACCTGCGACCTACGGCAACTCAGACTTACGATTTTATCATATTTAATAAAAATATGATTAAAAAAAAATTATTATTATTATTTTTTTTTTTTGTGTTTAAATGTTATTAATTTCATGTGTATAGCACTTTGTTGCGGCTGTGGTTGTTTTAAATGGCTTTATAAATAAAGTATAATTATTAATATTTCGTTTTTAATTACAATCTGATCGTATTTACGCAACTTCCGGTCGTTTCCGGTCGTTTCCGGTCGTCATGTTACAACCTAACCAGAGGCTACTGAGGACCGTGTGTCCGTTCAGGGTTGCCTCATACGGATAAATTTGCTGGAAACACTCGGCCAACTCTGTGGACGTCTCAGGCCCGGAGGAGCAGCCGCGGATCGCCCCGCGATCGGCGGCCACAACGCCGCCCGACATGCTAACGACAGCAGCTAACAGAGCAGCTAACACAGGCGAAGACACCGAGCCGACATGCCGCGGAGGAGCCATCTGCGGCCGCGAGCTCGCCGCAAATGTCCGCCTGGCAGTCGGGGGACACCGAGCTAACGCGGAGATACAAAGCCGACAGCCTTTTTGAATGAACTGACATGCTAACCAGTGCTGCTACTGGCGCGGCCTAACCGTAGCTAACGCCGAGCAGCTGTTTTGGAGGGAGGAACATCGCGGAGAAACGGCTTTCAGTAAGTTTTTTTTTCTTTCTGGCTCCAAATGTATGAAGTTAAGAAGCTAACAGTCATTCTTTTAAACAGTTTTGACCACGTGTGTGCGTGTGGAGCGTAAGGAAGCTGTGGGAGCTCTCACCCGAGCTGATGCTATAAGACGAAGGCAGGCTTTGACCAGCTCAAAGTAAGACATTATATTTTTTTATTATTTGTACAGTACTGTATTCATTTACTGTACAGTTCTGTGCATGTTCATGGCCTAGTATGTCTCCTTTTTCAGTCTCATGCCATTAAATATGTGTGCGGCGCTCCGTTAGCGGTATAGCCGCGACCTATGTCAGAAACGCGGACCTACGACAGGCAGGTGTTTTTGGTCCGCGAGGTACGACAACATCGACCTAAGTCACACACGTAGGTCCCTATCCCTGACGTAACTAGAGGGCTACCTGTATAGCACGATGTATTTCTAAGTTATGTAATTTATTTTAAAGCATCATTTATTCGCTAAACTTTCAACATGCTTCTTTTGCCAAGAAAAAAACAGGGAAATGAAGATTCCACTGAAGGAAGAAACAAACTAATGCATTTGTCTAAACAAGGTAACAAAAGTTCTTTTGTGGATGTGCTTAACGTTAAGTGAGTGGAACATCAGCCTGCTGTGTCCTCTCCTTGCTTACTTCAACATGTTACCCCAGAGGGCCACCTTAAATGGATCCCAGCACACACTGACCCACAGGCAGCCCGGAGAAGGATGGTGCAAGAGAGAAGAGAGACACCTCATTAATCTTCCTGGCACTTGTCTTTCTGCAGCTGTCTGTTGCACCACCAAGTTTACTTTCACATCGAGGTGAACGTGACAAAAACTCCAACGGACTCCTTAAAACCAAAAAAGTTCAACATCGCCCACAACCATCTTGTTTTTGTGAACGTTTTATATGTTTACTGCATTTCTGTTGTCTCTTAAAATGGAAGTACCGTATTTTCCGGACTATAGGTCACAGTTCTTTGCCTAATTTGCATGCCCTGCGACTAATAGAGAGGTGAGACTTGTTTATGTATTTTCTCCATATTTTTAGACCAATTTTTGGCTCAGATATGACCGTTTTCATTTTGGCAAAAAATGGTGCAGTACCACTTTTGTCCGCTAGGGTACACCGACCGTTCCCAGCTCATGTGTCCGTCCGAAAAAAGCCTCCTCTGCTCGGACTGACTCTGTCGCTGCCCGGCCTCCTGCTCTGGAGGTAAGAACTACGAAACCACAGGACAGATTTTCTTTAAACTTACAGAACGTAATTACTAGGTGGCCATTTACAAACTGTTAGCTGCAGGAGATGTTTAGAGCTAAAAAAAAAATCGATCTTTTAGCATTGTTGTTTGTTAGCGGTTAGCTTACCGTATACGGATACTATTTAGATAAATAACTCATGATCTACAGGACAGATTTTTATCAAACTTACAGAACGTAATTACTTGGTGGTCATTTACAAACTGTGTATGAGACATTTGAGCTAAAATTCGATTTATTTATAATTTATTTTCGCAGTGCACGCGACCGTTTGGAAGACGTCAAAGCGAAACAATTCAAATCCAGCAGATTTGACCATTTTGTGAATTTATTAAGGAACGGTTAAGCTCAGGAACACTTGTGCTATAATGTCAGCTAAGAAATATATTTTTAAGCGTTTATTTAGCTAAATTTTAAAGAAATAAAGCCGTCCCACCTGTGCACGTGGCGAAACTACTTTTTTTAATCCAGCAGATTTGACAATTGCGTTTATTTATTAAGGAAAAGTTCAGCTAAGACACATCTTTGCTATAATTTTCAGCAAACAAATAATTGTTTTTACCGTGTTCATCTTGTAAAGTCCTTCCGTGCTCGCTCGCTTCTGTGGCCGCCATTTTCAGCAGGGCAAATGAGGCGCTGACGCGTCGCATAGCGGTGACGCATAATAGATGCGACCTAAATAAAGGTGCGATCTGTTTATGGATTTTTTCCAATTTATTGCCAATAATTGGACAAAGCGATCTATATAACGGTGCGACCTATCAGGCGGAAAATACGGTACTGTTCTGTTTTTAAAATGCATGCTAGAAAAAAATTAACACATCTTGCATTTTGCCCTAAACCCTAAAATGATATATGTTTAATAATAATTTGTAGTGACATTAATGTAGTGATAGTGTTAAAATGAAAACAAAAGTACCTTCATTTGTGATAAAGTTTTACCGACTTCTGTCCTTTTCCCTTATTTTCTTTCTGGCACACACATATGTGCGAACAATAGCCTTGGATATTACTTTGTAAAACGTGTCTCTGGAGGGTGGCCAGACTCACGAGGGGTTCTGGAACTGAAAACTCTGGAGAAGGAGGGTGTGGTCTGCGGTTTGCTCCATCTTGGCCTCTTCAAATATCTCAGCCATCCCCGATATATCCTTGACTAAGGGATGGATAGAAAACTCGTCTGACAGGTTGTGGGCAGCCCAGTGTCTGGCCCAGATATCAGCAGAGGAAGTCATCAGAACAATGTAGGTCTTAACAACCACAGGGAGCTTTAAACGGTTCTCTGGTGAGAGGTCCAAGAGGTCCTGAGAGATTTCTGGGTTCACTATGGAGTCTGGCATTCTGTTATGGTTTGATGGAAAGATGGACCCAGGAATGCAGACTAACACTCTGACCTCAAACTAAAATATTTAGTTATTAAAAATAATATAAAGCAAAAGGCAGCAAGAGTTATAAAATAACAGAACTTGGCAATACATGGAGGAGAACAGGATGGGCCATGAAGCACTATGCCAGATTGCAGATGAGTGAGGGATGAAAGACTTACTAGACTGGGGCTGATGAGTAAAGTGGAGACATCTGGCTTAATGACAACAGAGAACAGGTGTAAGTGGGCGGGGCAAAACCAGGGAGTGAAGGCTGACAATGGAAACATACTGAGAGTGGCTGTACAGCACATCCATCCATTATCTTTACCCACTTCTTCCTTTTTGGGTTGCTGGGGTCACTGGTGCCCATATCCTGCAGTCACTGTGCAAGAGGCGGGGGACACCTGGACAGGTCTCTAGTCCATCACAGGGACACATAGAGACAAACGAGACAAACAATCATTCACTCTCTCACACCTAGGGACAATTTAGAGTTACCAATCAGTCTAACATGTATGTTTTTGGTCTATGAGAGGAAACTGGAGTACTGTACTGGAGAAAACCCATGCATACACGGAGAGAACATGCAAACTCCACCCAGAAAGCCCCCCACCCCCCGGCCAGCGTTCGATCAGGTAACCTTCTCGCTTACAGGTGGCAGCTCTAACAACTGCGCCACACGGAAACTAAGCGTAAAAATAAAAATGAACAGCAAACGTCAAAATAGAAACTAGACACAGAAAAAAATCAAACCATGAGGAAATTTTTTTTTGTTGGAAATAACATTTGTAAAGATGTATTATTCTTGGATACACTTGCACAAACAAACTTGATCCGCGGCTTTGGATGTTATCAGTCCATTAAATGGCCGTTATTAGTTGGTATCTTCCCCATATGTAGCGGTGAAACTGCCCCACGTCCTAGTAGGTTTAAAGTTACGTTATTATCATTATTGAGTATGAATTTTCTTGTTATCATCATTATTTTTGCTGATAATAGGCAGCGTCTCACCGGGGTGAACCAGGAAATTTCTTCTTTTTTTCCAGCTTTTATAACCCTTTTCCTAAACCTAATCTTACACCTGACCCAGAGGACCACCCCTAAACTTACTCCCTTACCCTTGTGCCTAAACCTAATGCAAGACCCTTTACTCTAAACCTAACCACGTGAAACTATTATGAGCGCTAACAAAGCTAAAAGCGGAGCCTATTATCATTGCTAACAACCTACCTTTAAACCTACTAGGAGGTACAGGAAGGGCAGTCTGACCGCTACCGTAAACACGGTGTATAATACGCATTTTTTTTTGCTCATTTGAATGTCCTGCGTATTATACACCGAAGCGTATTATCTACAGATTTTTTCCCATATTTCTTGCCCCTTTTTTGGCTCTGATTCACTGTTTTTCATTTTGGCCTAAAAATGGTGCAGTACCAGTTTCGGCCGCTATGGGTGCTAATGCGTCCTGTAGTCTGTTTACCTGCAGACTGTACCTGGAGGCGTATCCTGGCGCCATCTAGTGGCCATAAAAAAGACTGTCACGGCAGCGCGTATTATACACCGAAGCGTATTATCTACCGATTTTTCTGATTTATTTCCAAATATTGGACAAAGCGTATTATACACCGGTGTTTACGGTACATATGGGGATGATAACAACTAATCACGGCCATTTAATGGCTGATAACTTTCGAAGCGGGTGGCATTCAGGCAGGCCATCCACAGTCAGGAGCCGGAGTGGAAGGGTATCAGACTTGCAAATTTTCTCAGGAACTCTAAATGACAATGGGTTTGCTCTCCCTGGAGAAGATTGTTACGGCAGTAGGACCAAGCAGAGTCTCCCATAGAATCCTGGATCCTGGAGCCTGGTGGTTAAGCCATCAGGCTGATTTTGGCTACAGGCTGCAGAGATGGTGGGCATACAGGTGACCCCCTAGTTACGTACGAGTTAGGGAGATAAGAACTGTTCGCAGCGCGATTCTGCCGTAGCTAGGGGGTGAAAATAGCGTCCAGTTCGTAGGTCCTTATTCCGTTCGTAGGTCGTGGAAATACCGCTAACGGAGCGCGCACACACATTTAAGCATGTACAGTAGTGTACTGTAATGTTAAACATTGCTATTCACATTTACAGAATAAATAAAAATATAATTTCTTACTTTGAGATGGTCAAAGCCGACATCTTAGGTTGCCATGCGTTGATTGTTGTCGGGCCGAGCAGCGCGGCGGCCGGCGAGTGAACCACCGCAGCTGCTCGAGACCTGTGTTAGCTAGCTGGCTAGCTTCTGCTAGCCAAGCCATGAGCTGGTGTTGGAGCGGCGGCGCGATCGGCGATCAATCTGCAGCTGCTGCTCCAGCCTGAGACGTCCACAGAGCTCACAGAGCGATTCCAGCTAGTAATTAATCCATATGATGCGATCCTGGTCACCAGTCTTCAAAGGCCGGCTCCCGGCAGCTAACCTAAAATGGCGTCCGGTGTTCTACATTAATTTGTGACCGGAGACCCCCGTGACTGAACCTAAAATGGCGTCCGGTGTTCTACATTAATTTGTGACCGTGTAAACTGAAGACCTACTTCCTGCTGCCCAAGATTGCTCAAAAATGATCAGAAATGATCATTTTTATCATAATTATTATTTATAAAGCCTTTAAAACAACCACAGCTGCAACAAAGTGATGTACACATGAAATTAAGAACATTTAAACACAAAAAAAAAAAAAAATATTATTATTTTTTTTTTAATACAGTAATTTCATATTTTTATTAAATATGATACGTTCGTAGGTCCCGTGGTTCGCAGGTCGGTGGAGTCGTAGGTCGGGGGTTTGCTGTATCATGTTTTCTCCCTGCTTCAACTAAAATTACTCATATCCCTCTTTTGCATCATTTGTACCCAAAACCAACCTTTTCTTCCTTCGTTTCCATCATCTAGTACCATCCCGCCTTCTTCAGGACCCTGTTGACAACTCCACCCCAAAACTACAGGCTCCAGTTGAACGCACCTCTTGTGCACGGACGGAGGAGGGTGGGAGTTGGAGGCAAAAACCACACATTACATCATGTATTTACTTATCTAGGGTAGCTAGCGACTGACGTGGAGAGTGGAGCTGTGGGTGAAAGGTGAAGGATTTAGGAGTAAATGAGTCATGACCAAAACCAAAGGCTTGGATTTTTCAGACAAGGTTACTTAAATACTAAAAGGGTACACAACACTTCAAAAAAAATCCAACCCATCCAAAACCAGAGCATAAAAAACTTTAAACTACTAGTTGCATTCAATTGCTAAAGACAAATTTCTACACTAATCACCAGAGTCTTCCCAGATGTGTAGAACAGAACGCCATAATGCTATCCAGACTACAGAATAAGTACTTTGACATTAGTTGCTATTAATGACAACAATTAGAGGATCAGGCTTTTGGTAGCCGGCCAACTACTGTTTCGACATTTTTCCTCCTTCTTGCGAGTGGAATTTGAGCTCTCTAAATTGCTTCCCATTGGTAACAACGCTGTAAACAGCCTCCAATCCCCTCTCAACTATCTGTGCATGGTCAACATCACCCCAGTAACTGCTGGTGACAAGTGCCACAGATTGGCCTTGTAGTGCATCCAACTGCCCCACCTTGGTGAAGGAGGTGGTGCGGCTCAGACACAAACACACTTGGAAAGGGAACTCTGCAGATTGTTCCATTTACTGTGGTGTTGGGAGTTTCCTGTATTTCAGCGGCTTGTGTGTGGTGGTTGGTGGGGGGCTGGTTGTACATCTTGCTCAAATGGGGGCTAAAGGAGGGTGAAACGGGGGTAAAAAAAAGTAAGGCATGAAAAACAAAAGATAAACAGGGTGAGCCCGATGGTGTGGATGGGTGGGTGGATTTCCACTCATCTGTCGTGTTCCAGCAGACCTTGACTGCACAGAGACATCAAGCACATTCCAACAGGCCGCCCAATTATGGGCAGATGAGGGGCACTTCTCTTTGTTTAAGAACAAAGCCAGAAGTGACACAGCCTGTCTTTAAAGTCGTGGCTCAGGAGAGGGGGCCAGTGGGTGGGGAAGGTGACCAGATGGTTATAAATATATATTTGGTCATTTACTGGAAGGAACATTTCTAGTGTTTTTCATCCAGTCATCCAGGTGGTGGGCCTGGTGGTTGCAAAGCATCAGGCCATAGAGATCCAATAGTGGACTGACAGAAAACAAGAATTTGAGGAATTCTTATTAAAAAAAAATTATAGGGCATTTGCAATATGAACTGGTTTTGGCAAATCTACAGTTGACCTTGGAGTGATTTTTAACAATAATAACAAATGTATATCTGATTTGAGTTGACTACAATTTTTAAACCAATGTTTTCAAAATTGTATAATTAAAACACCAATAGTAATTTTGTATGATCTAGGTAGGAAAGAACAGTTTTACTGCGCACGCTTTCTTCTTTCGAGTAGCTGGTGTCCATCTCCAGCTGTGCGTGAGGCTTGTCGAACTCTTCATTATTCAGAAAGTTACAATGATTTCTATTCAATTCACTTTATTTATTTAACTCCAAGTTAAAACAGAAGTCGTCTCAGGGCACTGAACAGAAACATTCATATATAAAAATAATAATTTAACAATATTTATCTGAGGAGCAGACTGCTTTGAATTTAACTCCATCACAGAACTCTCATCTTGAGCAAGCATGAAGGCGACAGTGGAAGGGAAAAACTCCCTCATGAGGAAGAAACCTTTAGCAAAACCATGTTCAGAACAAACGGATATCTGCTTCGACCGGCTGGGTTTGAAAGGATCAGATACACAATGGCAGGTCAAGTATCACATGTTAAGATAGAAATAGTATCAAATGAAAACTGTTCAAATTTAACAAATCATTTAAGGAAATGAGATCAATTTGTCCTCTAGTAGTCTAAGCCTATGGCAGCATGACAAGCCGACCCTAACTATATGATTTATCAAAAAGGAAAGTATTAAAACTGGACAATGTGTCAGCCTCACGTACAGAAACTGGAAGTTGGTTCCACAAGAGAGGAGCCTGACAACTGAAAGATCTTCCTCACATTCTGCTTTTGGAAACTCTAGAAACCACAAGTAAACCTGCAGTCTGAGAGTGAAGTGCTCTGTTAGGAAAATATGAACCAATAAGATCTGTAATACAAGATGGAGCTAGGTTGTTGAGGGATTTGTAGGTTAGAAGTAAGATTTTGAATTCTATTCTGAACTTGACAAGGAGCCAATGGAGAGAAACTCAAACTGGAGAGAGATGATCTCTCACACTAACTCCAGTGAAGACTCTGGCAGCAGCATTTTGGATCAACTGAAGACTTTAAATAACAACAGTCCAGTCTAGACATGATAAAAGCATGAACCCGTTTTTCTGCATCATTTTTAGATGAGATGGAAATCTTTCAGGACAGACCAATAGCATCAAAAACATTTGAAGTTTTGCATCTTTTACACTGTCGTCATTTGACACTGCAGTTCTGCTTCCAACTTGTGCTTTTTAAAATAAAAGGCTCCTCCAGAAGTTGAATTTTTGTGAAAAACAGGATTTTTACTACCATAATGCAAGCTTACAGGGGTGAGAATTTGATACTACTGTACATCTACAAGAGTTTGGGTGGAGTAACGCTTTAATAACGCACATTGTGCAAGTGGTTGTTGATGGGCAGGAGCACAGAGTACTGGACTGCATAGGGGTGGGATGAGCTTAAACTTTAATTCCCACTCTGCAGTAAATTAGAGCACAGCAGGGTAATGTCTGTTTATTCCAAATACAGCTGCCCGGGCCTCCCTGCTATCCCTCTCTCTGTCTCCCCACAGACCCCACCACGGCTCCACGATCACCTGGACTTCAAGAATACACACAAGTATCCCCATACAACATAAGTATTGTGCAAATACATGCACTTGCATAAATAGGCACATGTGCACATATTTAGAGATGCAAACACGCACTCGTACTGGACTGATGCCCTTATATACAAAGATGTAAACACGCTGGTTAGCACTGCAACAGATATAAATATTTTTTCTTCAGCTCTGTAACACCAATGACTTTGGGGCTGAAAGAAAATAAATCAGTAAATGAATACATAAATGAAAATGTTTTTGCCAGCTCACTTTACAGTTTTTCTCTGTGGCTTTTGGTGCATTTCTCACATCACTATGAATATTTGCACAACAGTTAGTGCATTTTTTCAAAACAGTTCAAACTGCAAAACCTAGCTGTAACATGCAAAAGCGTGTAACTTTCTAGTTCTTTCCTCAAAAGCAAGTATCATATTTTTCAGCCTATAAGTCCCGTGCTTTTAAACATAATGTACATGACCTGTGACTTGTTTCACCGAAGCAATGTATTTATGGATTATTTCCCCACATTTATAAACCAATTTTTGGCTGGGATATGACTGTTTTCATTCATTCTGACTGAAAAATAAATATATGAAAAATAAGAGCAGTACCACTTTCAGCCACTAGATAGCAGCAGAGTATTAGTAGCAGTAAAGCGTGCCTTTGTACCATTTAATAGGTAAGCATGGCTATGACAAATTCAAAAAAGTAGAGATGCACGATATTGGATTTTTGAACAATATTCGATATGTTAAAACTTATTTAGCCAATAACCAATGCCGATACTGATATTTTATATATATATTCCTTTGTCTGAACATATCCCTCTTATTTAGGCTTATTTGCTACAAAAATTGTGCAACAGCTTCAAGAGCTGGTGACATATATTCAGTAACAGCCATATGACAAATTCAAGCACTTTAACTTACTTTATATTAAATGAAAAGTGTTAAATATTATTTATTAGCATTAGTCTCTGTGATGCTGTCTCACTTGTGGAGGCTTGTTCCAGGTTCCTAGCAGCTGCAGTGTGGGATCCTCTGCACTCCTGTGCATGAAGGCAACCTTTATAAGTTCAAAGTTTTAGTCTATCCGTTGTGCTGTAAGACTAGTCATGCTAACGGGGCTAACACAATGTCCAAATGTCTGTGGTAAAACTCACCCAACAAGACGTGCTATCGGCTATTAGCTTCTCAACGACATCAGAAATGACGATTGTAACTTGGGTAACGTTACGTTGAAAAAATATCTCCTACTGCGGACGATGTAGCGAGGCTCATCGTAGTTCACAAATCTTCGGAATCTGACATCCTCACCAACGAAAATGAAAACTTCCACACCGCCGACATTTTGAATATTCCTCTCGGCCGTGAGATCGGGTGACGTCATCACGTTGTGCTGCCGCTGCCGCAAAAACAGTGCATTTTATATCGGCAAGTTATTTTAATGGAATGGCCGATGTCCGATATTGAAAATTACCATTAATATCGGCCGATACCAGGTCGATAATATCGTGCATCCCTACAAAAAAGTTCAAGGCAAATACAACTGGTCTTTATTATACTTTATACTTTGTTTTGTCTTAAACTTTTTTGAATCGACCATTTCCTAGATGACTTCGTTCTGCTTGCTGCATGGAGCTCAGCTTCATTTCGCTGCACCGACCCAGCGAAATGAAACTGATTTCACTATTAAAGTACATTTATTAAGTAAAACTTCAGCTGAGACACAGCCTTTACTATAATGTCGGGTTCACAGATAATTGTTTTAGGTGCTTTTTTGGTTAAATTTTGAAGAAATGAGCAGTGTTCCTCCTTCTTTTTTCCTCTCTGTCTACATGCTCCCGGAGCACCGAGGCAGTAAATACTTTTGAAATAAAGCTGATTTGACCGTTAAAGTCCTTTTATTAAGCGAACGTTAGACTGAGACACACCTTCACTATAATTTCGATCAAACAAATAATTGTTTTAAGTGTTAATCTTGTTAAATTCTTGTTAAAGTCCTCCTGTGCACGCTCCCATGGCTGCCATTTGGCAGCCCATTGATTTTTGGCACAACATATTTCCAGGTTGTCAGCGACGACGCGCAACAAACGCAACGCGCCAGCGGTGATGCATAATAGATGCAACGTATACGGCAAAGAAACATATTTATGGATTTTTCCACTTTTTTAGACATATTTGGACTGATGCAACTTTTAGGACGGTGCGATGTGTACGACGGAAAGTACGGCCTTCTTGTCAATGAACGTGTCAGAGTCATCAAAATGTGAAGTCCTGACACCACTGTTTATGAACGATATATTCAGATGACGGTCACGTTTTCATCATGACAGTTTACGCTGTGCGTGCTTTTCATTGCAGAAAAGTCAGATCTTGGTAACACAACCTGAAAACACTCATGACAGCACTATACACTATCTGCACAGCCGTTTGAAATCTACGGTTAAGTTACACATGACTGCATTTAGTGAGGTACAACACACTGAATTTGTTTGTTTCATATTTTTTACGACATGTGCTCTTTACAATTCTAATTTGTTCACAGCCTTGTTCAGAATTATAAACCCTTATTTACAACAAAGGTAAGAAACATCCTTCGGGCAGAGCTGAGCACAGCTGTAACATGTTGGAATTGAATAACATACACAGGACTGTGAATCGTTCTTGCACATCCAGATGTTCCCGTCTGTCTGGTCACATATTTTCATCAACATCACAGCGAATATCATCCCCGGCAATGTAAGGAAAGTTTCTCCTCGAGTGGCAAATCCACCCCCTGCAGGACTCTGTCATCACATGCTGCATCCAGGCCTACTAGCAGGCCCATTTGGGTATGTGGATGTTGGTCACATACCTTTCACCTCCAGGTAGAGGGAAAACTCCTCTGTTGGCTTAAGGAAAGGGGAGAATGGAGGGAGATGTTCCATACTAATGTAACGTATATTACTGCAGTGTACACCAGTACTTCCCACTTGTAACATGCTGCAGTAGAGTACAGTACCATACTGTAAATTGTAACTCTACAATCTGTGCTGCAGTAAAACTGTAAATCTAAATGTACAAAGTGACCAGTTCACTGTAACCTTCAGTGCAGTGTTTAGTGCTGAATTACAGTACTGCCCTACATACAGTACACACATACCAAATGTGTGAATAACTGAATTTACAATGGTTCATCCAACATTTGGCTCCGCCCTTCGACCTGCCTCAGCCATCGTGAGGCTGATTGACAACATGGTCCACAGCTGTAGACCTAATTTCATCAGGAATCTGCGTACGTACTTGGCTTCTTCTTCCTCTTCACCCGTTTTCCTCTTCCTCCCCGCATCCTCACCCCTCTTCCACAATGCTGACCTTCTATTTCTGTGTCACAGTGGGTCCACACTTGGTTTGTATCTGCTTGAGGATTCAAGGATGCAGCTCTGAGTAACTGTAGAGCTTATTGTTGGTGCCACACACTCTTCTTTATCAGTGAAAGCTGAGGTTCATCTGAGAGGAACTGATCTATTTGGGAGACAGAAAAAAGCACTAAATTTGGTTGGCAGGTTTTGACATCTAGTTCAACATTAAAGTCTCAAGCAATGAAATGAGGACTGTTAGTTTGATAGGGAATGACTCCAGCATTCACAAGTACAGTTCATTTTGAATGACATGACATAAGCAAATGATAATGTTACTTAAAAGCAGATAATTGTGTGGAAGCAAGTGATGCCTGTCCAAAAGCATATGCATTTTGTTGAGAGGAACTAGAAACTGCCACGATGATGTACACTAGTGACTAAATGTTGTGGAGGTTGAACTAACCGTTATGTTCATTTTAATTCTGATCAGAGAAACGCACCAAAGCAATTGAGAAAAACTGCAATATTTGTTTCTATATGAGAAAAATTGCTCACCCAAGATTGTTCCAAAAGATTAAACAAATATCCATTACATATCAGTCATACGTTACTTTTTATTTTTTAACCAGAGAGGCTGCCTGTTTTTTTGGCTCTATTAAATGATTTTCACTGATATTAAGCAGAACTTTTGACAGACAGACAGACATGATAGATAGATAGATAGATAGATAGATAGATAGATAGATAGATAGATAGATAGATAGATAGATAGATAGATAGATAGATAGATAGATAGATAGATAGATAGATAGATAGATAGATAGATAGATAGATAGATAGATAGATAGATAGATAGATAGATAGATAGATAGATAGATAGATAGACAGACAGACAGACAGACAGACAGACAGACAGACAGACAGACAGACAGACAGACAGACAGACAGACAGACAGACAGACAGACAGACAGACAGACAGACAGACAGACAGACAGACAGACAGACAGACAGACAGACAGACAGACAGACAGACAGACAGACAGACAGACAGACAGACAGACAGACAGACAGACAGACAGACAGACAGACAGACAGACAGACAGACAGACAGACAGACAGACAGACAGACAGACAGACAGACAGACAGACAGACAGACAGACAGACAGACAGACAGACAGACAGACAGACAGACAGACAGACAGACAGACAGACAGACAGACAGACAGACAGACAGACAGACAGACAGACAGACAGACAGACAGACAGACAGACAGACAGACAGACAGACAGACAGACAGACAGATAGATAGATAGATAGATAGATAGATAGATAGATAGATAGATAGATAGATAGATAGATAGATAGATAGATAGATAGATAGATAGATAGATGATAGGCCTTTCTTCAAAAAGTAATGACCAGCTGGAAAGTTTCTTGTTGATTAAAAATTGGTATTTGCCGCCCTCTATTGTTAGATTAATGTATTGCACATTGTATATGAAATTTTATTTTCTGTAGATTTTTGTGAACAAATTTAGCCATGAATTTTGTTATCCACAAATGCCTTTTCCTGAAAATTATCCCCATGTTCAACCATGTTTTTTAAGTGCAATAATTTTATTTAAGGAAGTGCTTAAACACTGAAACCTTCAAAAAGCCCAATCTTTATACCAGTACAGTATGTTAGTAGCTTTTTTTAAGACTTGAAACTCCTCTTGCATTTGTAACATTTTTTTGGTTTGCTGTTTCCTCAAATTGTTCATTTTCTTTCTTTATTATATTTCTATGTTTAATTTATGCTTAGTTTTTATCATGTCAAATGTGAACTTTTTGTTGTTGTTGCATGCCTTTTTATATTACCACGGTGGGCCTGTAATAAGAAGATCGCCGGTTCAAGCCCTGGTACCGACAACATAAAAAGTGTGGGTGGAAAAAGGTGAAACACCCACACCTGCCTCCACCCTCATTCGTCCCACTCTGGGCCCCTGAGCAAGGCCCTTAACCCCCACAGATACATACACTGTGCTTAACCCCCACCATCTGCTCCCTAACAGGTCTCTCTTGAAAATGAGTTATTGTGGCTCAATGAGACTACCTGGATAAATAAAGGGTAAATAAATACCTTTTGGGGGGGGGGGTCAACAAAGACAAAATAAAAACAAAAACTTTTGTGAACAAACTCAGTTTCTGCTCAGAATATGTATGCAAGCAGAACTTTGGATGATTTCATGCTAAAAGCTGTTGTTTTTTTTGTGACAAACTCTTTACCTGCAGTTTCTCTCAGAACATCTGTCTACTACGAGCCACTTGGATTTTTTAAGGGATTTTAAACATTTGGTATTAGAAAAGTCTAAACAAAAATGTTATTGTTTTTAGTATGTTACCTTGCTTTATAAGGCACCTTGATTTTATTGTTTTATAACACTGCTTTTTATTTTAATTCCTTTTTTCTGTCATATATTTTTGTCTGTACTCTATATAGGTATAAATACTGTATATACAGTATATACA